>WHVE01001177.1:0-25709 GCA_015178995.1 Trichophaea hybrida
GGGGTGGCATTACATTAGATTCAGCCATACATTAGCAGACTTACGGGTAATCTCAATTTCCCATTGTTGGAAATACTGTTGGACCTAATACAGCTAGCTTTCAGAGATCAAGACATACGAGCCACCGCAAATTGAAAACTTCTTAAGCTTCAACCACAAGACTAAGAATTCTCTCAGTATTATGGAGAATTTCAATGATGGGTGCCAGATGTTGACTGGAGTGAAGCAGCCCAAGTGAATGTGCTAAGACAGGGCTTATCCAAAGAATTGAAAGATTCACTACAACATTGCGACATTATGGAAGACCTTTCAGAATTTGTCAAACTCTACTCAAAGAGAGATTCACAGATCCGGGCTCAAGTGGCTGTGAAACAGTCAGGATGATGGACAGCAGGGTCAAAGAAACATGAAACCCTGAGCAATACCACACGGGCCCCAGAAATAGCACCAGCAGGCACTATAGCAAACAATTATGGCCCCGCTCCGATGGACCTCCTGGCAATCAAAGGGAACAAAATTACTTCTGAAGAACGCATGCGACGAACAGAACGGGCACTTTATATGTACTTTGGGGATAGCAGGCACTTCATGGCATCTACCCGAGAAAACTGGATGCAGTGTCAGGATAGATGGAACTAACACCATTTAAAAAAGCAGGAAACGAAATGGATGCAGATTTGGGAAATTGGGAAAGAAAAGGAAGTGGAGTCGAGAAAAGTTTAAGCCGTTGCAATAAGGATGGCTATTGCACTGAGCACAAATCTTCTTTGTCTTCAGTTGTTAAATCTTGTTTTGGAATTTCACAATGTTAATATCAAAGCGCTGAAAATTAAAGAATCCTCAATGGACAGCAAGCATCACGTTGTGAAATGTTCACTGAAAGTTGGTGAAATACTAATCAATACACATTGTTTGATTGACTGCGGAGCCACCGGAATAGCATTTGAAAACAAAGATTTTGTTTGCTATAATCAGTTAGAAGAGAAGGAATTACAAAAGTCATGAGAGTTAGAAGTTATTGATCAATCACGCATCGAATCAGGAACCATTTCGACCATGACCAGGTCAAATATAGAAATACGATCTCATCGGGAGTGACTACCAGCGTGCATCACACAGTTAGGGCATTATCTGATTGTACCAGAATTCCCATGGTTACAACTTCACGACATATCGGTTGAATTACAAGCCTGAAGGATCAGCTTCGAGAGGAGCCTCTGTCAACTGCATTGCCAACATCATCCGAGTGTATGGGTATGGGCCAATCAAATGGAAACGACAGCAGCTGATCCGGAAAAGCCAAAACTGGACATCTGTACAGTAGTGGCATCACCTTTTGTGAGGAGAATGCGAAGGGACAAACTCCAGGTCTACGCCGTCACATTGTACAAAACCAATAAAGCCTTTGGAATGCAGGACCTGCAAGGCAAACCTCTGGAAGAAGTCATTCCCAAGGAATACCACATGTTGCTACCGCTATTCAGCAAAGTCATTGCAGAAACATTACCTCCGCATCGACCTTAAGATCATAAAATTGAACTGCAGGAAGAATTCACACCTTCATTCGGACCGATCTACAGCCTATCATGAGAAGAATTGGTAGTAATAAAGGAAAGGATAGAAAAGATTTTGTCCAAGGGATTTATTTGATCATCATCATTATCTGGCAGAGCCCTGGTCCTCTTCTCTTCGAAAAAAGAAGCACATCTGAGACTCTGTGTCGACTACTGAGGCTTCAACGAAGGAACATTGAAAAACTGCTATTCCCTATCATGATGCAAGAAACCTTGCTAAGAGTCCCAAAAGGCTGTTACTACACCCAATTAGACATTCACGAGGTGTATAAGATGATTAGAATCGCGGAAGGAGACGAATGGCAAATGGCTTTCAGAACTGGATATGGACTTTTCGAATCCTTAGTTATGCCCTTTGGACTTACCAATGCACCACCATCATTTTAAGAATTTATCAATGATACGCTATACCCCTTTCTAGACATATTCTGCACAGCCTTTTTGGACCACATCCTCATTTATAGCCATAATCCAAAGCAATATACAGAGCACATCCGAGTGGTAATGACATCACCCAAGAAAGCTGGCCCGTACCTGGAGGCACAGAAGTGCGAGTTTCATAATGAAGAAGTCAAATATCCAGGATTAATTGTTGAAGTGAACGGCATCAGGATGGATCTGGAGAAAGCCCAGCGGTTGAAAACTGGGAAGCACTGGGGAAACACAAGGAAGTCCAAGCCTTGTTAGACTTTGCTGATTTTTACCAACGGTTCATATGAAAATATAGAACGGTAGTGCAACCACTAACCAAACTTACAAAAAAGCTGGTATTGTTCTACAGACAACCAGATCATTAATGGGCATTTGCAGAACTCAAAAGGGCCTTCTCGACGGCACAAGTGCCAGCCCATTCCGAATACGGAAAAGAAATAGTCATCAAAACCAACGCCTCAAGTTACGTATCAGCAGGAGTTCTCTCTCAATAAGATGACCAAGAAATGCTACACCCAGTGGCCTTTCTTTCCCAAAACCATTCACCCACCAAAGAAAATTACGAAACCTATGACCAAGAATTAGGTGTGATAGTCACAAGCCTAGAACAATGGAGACCCACATGCGAAGGTTCGGCACATCCAACTAAGATTCTTACAGACCATACAAACCTGGAGTAGTATATAACATGCCAACTGTTAAATTGAATGCAGACCAGATGGTTTGAATTTCTATCGAGGTTCAAATTCAAGATCATATACCGGCCAGACAAGCAAGGCCAAAAACCTGATACACTCGCAAGAATGCCTGAAGACATTGCTCCCAAGGGGGGAGGGGGGGGGCAGAAGATACCCAGCAAATCGTGCAGAAAACAGAAAACCTTGAAGGGAGGGTACACAAGGGCCAATTGTGGCATTCACGGAAACTATCAACCTTGCTAGTGGCTCCATACGTTCTGATGAGTTATAGAACTGGAAGAAAAACCTATGTCAGCATTGCCCGTGCGACAGTAGCAAAGGGCTATATAAGGATCAGTCACTGCAAAATTCTGAAATACAAATTCTACCAATAGACGAGGACAAGCTCAAGTGGATTCAAGAATCCAATGATTCTCCGGTTGCGGGACACCCAGGATGAGCAAAAACTTACAACCTGCTCAGCCGAAGCCATTCCTGGACCCGGATGAGAAATGATGTGGACTGCTACATACGTAACAGCTATACCTACCAACAGAGCCAAGCATCCCACAGAAAAACTCATGGCTTGTTATTATTGTTAGAAGAACCAGAGCAACCATGGAATGACTTGAGCATGGACTGCGTAGTTGGACTGCCAGAAAGTGAAGGGTTCAACGCAGCATGGGTAGTGGTCGATTGCCTATAGAACATGTGACTTTTAGCACCCTGTACTGCCAACGAATATGGAAGACAGCTGGGAAAAATGTATATTAAAGAAGTGTTCAGACTGCACGGACTGCCCGAGACAATAGTGTCCGATTGAGGGCTATAATTCGCTTCCGAATTCTAGAAACACGTCTGCGCAAGATTGGGAATCAAACGAAGGCTGTCAACCGCATTTCACCTGCAGACTGATGGCCAAACTGAAAGAGTCAATGCAGTAATGGAACAGTATCTCCCAAACTTAGTTAATTATCAGCTGGTCGATTGGGTTTGGTGGTTACCATTGGTGGAATTTGCACCTCAAAATCATACCTTGGACATGACTAATTGCTCTGTGTTTTTTGGCTACTATGGCTTTCATCCACGAATGACCTTTGGTCTACATCCAATCAAAGATTCTAACAATATTCGCACAGTTAACACCCAGCAAATGGCCCAACGGATGGAGCAACTTTTCAGCGAACTTAGGGCAGAAATGAATACAGCCCTGGCCATACAGTCTGAACAGGCCAACAAATCTCAAAGGGTGGGCACGCCATTGGCATTCGGTGATACAGTATGGCTGGACGCACGAAATGTATTGGCAATCCAACCCAGTAAGACACTGGACTGGAAATGTATTGGACCATATGAAATTACGGAAGTCATCAGCCCATGGGCCTATAGAGTTAAGCGACCAAGTCAACTATGGATTCACGACGATCAACCGATATCCCGATTGGAGAAAACCGCTCAGCATCTTCTCCCAAATCAAAAGCAAGAATCACTGCCACCGGTAATAGTGGACAAAGAAGAGGAGTATGAAGTTGGGAGAACAAATGATTCCAGGCTGTTGCAAAGACAGCTGCAGTATTTGGTAAAATGGAGGGGCGACAACGAACGCAGCTGGAAGCCTGGGTCCAAAAAGGATAGACTCAAGGCTATCGACGATTTTCACACCGAACAACCTGTCAAGCCTGGGTCATAAACCTTATAGGTACTTGGCATTGGACAGGGTAAGCTACTGTCACAGTTCTGCTGAGTGACGATCAATTGTGGAATGATGATCTTTGACTAATGGAAAAGAAAAAGCAGGACGAGAATCAAATCAGATTCGGAACGGAGGCTCAGGTACAACGCGAATGCAATCAGGTTTTGAATGAAGGCTAAAGCACGAAATCAGGTGTCGAATGGAAAATAACGGAATTGTAGAAAAGCATTGTACAAAGACAGCTGGAATTCGGAGTTGTTTGGAATGAGTGAATTACTGTATATAAACCAGGTGAGTGGCGGAGGATAAATTTTATTCTTCACTCGTTCTCTCGTCTATGAAACAATCAATCACTATTTACCTGTCATTTCTTTCACTCTCAGTGATTCCGAATTGAGTCTCTGTGTACAGTCTTTGCCCTTGTAGCTACAAGCTACCCCAGACCTCTTAGCCCTCCTGCTTTCGGTTTTTATAACCCTGAGAACCCCGAGCACTAAACCCTCAACACCCAGCGCTGAATGGTTGACAGCCTGGATAAGTTCCCGGAGTTGTTTTTCATCTATTGTCTTTGTATTTGCACGTGTAATATTTTCCAATTCCAGCTTGAGTTCTCCGGTCAATGTCATATTGCGGGCTATTCTCCTGATATCTTTGCAATTTTCAAACTGTCATTGGTGCAGGTACTTGTTGATTCTGCAGCGGAAGGTTTGTGCTACTTCAAGGCACTCATCACCAATATGCCTTCAGGTATGACTTTTCCAGTATATCTAGCAGTCATTGTCACAAGGGACTTTACACCATATACAATTGTTGGGATTCCAGCACATTAATGCCTGATGGCACATTGATATCGATTGTGTTCATCGTGCAAAATAGTACTCATTAATCGCTTCGATATCGCCTAAAAACCTGTATTAGCTTCTTGTTGAACTATGTACACAGGAAATAAAGATTCGAGGTTGATAGTCCAAAGTAAGCAGAGTATACAATCTTGTTCCTCGATGTAGTCGAAAAAAGTATTGAATTTCTCTATGCTGCAGTTGCGGATGGATGTTATACTGCACTGCTGAATTGCTCTGCAGTTGCAGTGGATGGTTGGGTTTGAATAATTGTGATCAAAATCTCCTTCTTCTTCTGAACAATAACGAAAATAGATTCAGTCGCAGGTCCATTTGATCTGGCTTATATATTTCGATGTTGCACTGTTTGCCAAAAATATTTTTATTCATAGGTCGTTGACAGGTCTACACGCAGGATGAACAGGTATGTCTCCAGTAGCATTGGGTGACCAATCTATGTTCGAAATTGCTTGCTGATTTAAAAACTCTGCAAGATGCATTGCAAATGTGATGACACTAATAGCAACCTGAATGGTGAAAATAATGGTACCTAACACAAGAATATAACTGATAGAATTTATTGTTGGCTCGTTCTTCTGACCCGGATTCGGTGCTGGATATCCAGGATTCAGGGCTTGCGGCTCCAAAGGTTATAAAATTCGACAGCCAGAGGGCTCAAGAATGAAGAATAGCCTGTAGCTAAACAAACCAAGACTGTACGCAGCAGACTCGATCCAGAATCACCAAGTGTGAAAGAAGTGAAAGCCAATGCTAATTGATTGTTTTATAGACAAAAAAACAAGTGAAGAAAGAACTTTATCCTCCGCCAAACACCTGGTTTATGGATAGTGATTCACTAGTTCCATAATACCTCTGAACTCCCACTTTCTTTGAACATTGCTTTTTGCCCAATTCCGTCGTTTACTGTTCAAACTTGATTTCATTCTTGTTGTGCTTTAGGCTTCGTTTGAAACCTGATTCCATTCTTGTTCGAAACCAGATTTCACTCCTGTTGTGCTTTAGTCTCCATTTGAAACCTAAATTTATTCTCACTGTACATTATCTTGTATAATATTCACCGATCATTACTCCACCATCGATCGTTACTTCATCAGCAAAGTGTATTGTCCGCTCCCCGAAGCCCCGGGACCCTCCGGAGGTTGCGGAGGTTGATTTTGAATTATGCACTCTGCAGAGCCTCTGGGAGCCTCTGGGAGCCTTTGGGAGGACCGGTGCAAGGTTCTGGAGCTACCAGGAATGCTGGTGTAAGGTTCAAGACCCTCCGGAAGCGCCAGTGGATTGTTCTGTAGCATCCAGGGGAACCGGTGTAAGGTTTGGGAGCCTCCAGGAGAACTGGTAAATGATTCTGGAGTACATGAGAAACTTGTTTGTACTTGAGCGCAACCACCACATGCTAGAGTGGCACTAGTATTGGAATATAAGTGCTTAACATCATAATTTCTATTGATATCAAACTGTCTATACTATGAATACATTTGGACTTATACACAGGGGGACATAAAACAGGCTTGGAGAGAGATGACAATATAGATCTCCAGTGTGCATGGAGGGATATGACGAGATTGATTTCAAGTGGACATGGAGCGATTAACGACACAGATCGCCAGTAGGATTGAAGAGAGATGGACATGATAGATTTCGAGTGGTCTTGGAGGTAGTCGAAAGAGAGATGGACGAGATGGACATGGAGAGGGATTATGGTGGCCGAGCACAAGTGAGTGTGAAAGTGACGGACTCTGAAGCAGTTGCGGTAAGTGAGGGTATTACACAACACGAATAATTGGTGTGAGATCTGGCTTGGGAGATGTTAATGAAGTATCACAAAGCCAAGTGGAGAACTTCACATGGGAAGAGGGCAGAGGATATACACATCATGCTTGACTGCACATATGGTGTTCGTTCGGGAGTGAAAGAGTGGGTAGCTGCCATTGCCTGTACAAAGCGAGGCCAGGTGAGTGAGGGCGTGATGGAGTGGGAGTACAATTGGTGCAAGACCTGTAGCTTGAGAGATGTTATTCCATGATCGCAAAGCCAAGTGGAGAAATTACCATTGCCTGGAGAGCAGTTGGTTTCTGAAGCCGGCTACAGATAGGGGTGCCATGTTGTATGAGAGTGGTAGATCGAGCTGGAACAGATGATAGCTGGCTCATGATGTTAACCACCTGAAGACTGGCCAAGCTCAGGGGGGGAACTTAACTCTTGAAAACCTGGATGGGATGAGGTTGAGAGAGGGGATAAGAAGGGAAGAAGGAGAGTTTGAGAGCAGCAGAGAGGCAGAGATGGACCTGAGAGTTCGGATTTGTATGCGAGAAACTAGGACAGGAAGCGGTATGTTGCATTCGTATTCTCGTCTAATCTGTTTAATTGTCTATGGACTAGGCCTTGAAAGGCTTGGTTGGCCGAGATTGCACCTCCGATTTGGATTCCACCTGCGTGTTTGGGTTAGAAGATATGGCTTGCCAAGCAGATTAAACGAGTTGACGGGTGCAACTTACCTGTCCATGATCTACTTTTTCACATACGAATCTAAGCTCTCAGATCTTTCTTCCATCTGTGGTCTCTCAGCAGCTCTCCAGCTTTCATCCATCTTCTGCATCTGTCCATCCAGTTGCATTCAGCTTTACCAGAGTTAATTGTCTCCTCTTCGGATTGCCAGCCCAGTCAGCTCGCATCTATACTCACTCGATCGATCTCTTTCGCATACTGTATGGTAGTTGTCTCTGCAGCACGCTGCACAGGGAGACTGCACTCTATCCAAGTTACCTCCTGTATACAGGTTTGTGATTGTGGGATAACATCACCCAAGCCAGGTCATGCATGAATTACACTCGCAATCCGTCTTGCCCTCGCTCTCTCCAGCCAGGTGCAGCTACCAACTCTCCCTTCATACATCAATTACACTCGCAAATCACCTGGCCCTCGCTCCGTTCTGCCCGCTGCAGCTACTGACTCACCCATATGACTACCTATCATGTATTTGCTGCCATGCACCGTATATGCAGCGTCTTCTCTGTAGCTATCTTAAGTTCTCCACTTGGCTTCTCCGTGTCTGCTTGCCCATCATTACATTATCTCTCTCCGTGCCAGCTTGAAAGTTGTCTCTCATCATGTGTGTGTTTGTCCAACACCGTATATATCATAGATATCGATAGAATAACGGTTTCACCTTCATCAAAGCCTGTGCAAACATAAATGCATGAATTCCACTGAGGGCTGGACATGGCAGAAGGACCGAGCATCTCATGAGCATCTTACAACCGTTGAGCATCTCAGAAGCACCTGGCATCTCACAACAGTTGAGCATCTCAGGAGAGTCTGAGATCACAAAGGCATTGAGCATCTCAGGAGTACCTGAGATCTCAAGAGCATTGAACATCGCAGGAGCACCTGAGATCTCAAGAGCATTGAGCATCTCAGGAGCACCTGAGCTCCCATGAGCATTGAGCATCTCCAGAGCACCTGAGATCTCACGAGCATTGAGCATCTCCGGAGCACCTGAGATCTCAAGAGCATTGAGCATCTCCAGAGCACCTGAGATCTCAAGAGCATTGTGCATCTCCGGAGCACCTGAGATCTCAAGAGCATTGCGTATCTCCGGAGCACCTGAGATCTCAAGAGCATTGACCATCTCCGGAGCACCTGAGATCTCAAGAGCATTGAGCATCTCCGGAGCACCTGAGATCTCGAGAGCATTGTGCATCTCCGGAGCACCTGAGATCTCAAGAGCATTGAGCATCTCCGGAGCACCTGAGATCTCACGAGCATTGAGCATCTCCAGAGCACCTGGGATCTCAAGAGCATTGAGCATCTCCGGAGCACCTGAGATCTCAAGAGCATTGAGCATCTCAGGAGCACCTGGGATCTGAAGAGTATTGAGCATCTCAGGAGCACCCTGGATCTTATGAGTAGTATTGGCAATGAACTGCAGCAGTTCGTGAGAATTGCAAAAGTGGTTTGATTGGTTCGAACTGAATCCTTGCGAAGATTTTCGCTCACACCCCACCAAATTCTCGCCCGAATTTCGAATGAAAATAAGTATGCGAGTTCTGGTTTGATCGGCTTGAAATTTTTTTTATCTTGTAGGTAACTTCATGCGCTACAAGATAAACAAAAATTCAGGCCAATCGGACAAGAACTCGCTTACGTCTTTTCGTTCGAAATTCAATGGTTCGCGAACTGCTGTGAGGTGAACCTCAGATCAAACTTGAATCCAATCCCTGCTCGGTTTGTTGCAAACACTACTCAAGAGTATTGAACATCTGAGGTGCACCTGGGATCTTGAGCATCTCAGGACCAGCCAGGATCTCAGGAGCATTGAATATCTCAGGAGCACCTGGAATCTCAGAAGCATTGAGCATCTCAGGAGCACCTGAGATCTCATGAGTGCCATGGATCTCAGAAGCACCAGGGATCTCATAAGTCTGGAGCATCTCAGGAGTGCGGGACATCTCCGGAGCCCCAAGGACATCATAACTTTCCAGATACTCAGGAGAGCGGAGTATCTCTGGTGCACCGGGAATCTCAGAAGCCATAACCAACCTACTATCTCGGATGTATTGAACATGCTAGCACCAATTTTTGGACTTCTGAACCTCATGTCAGGTATGCCGACATCTTGTGAAATAGAGAACAAAACTCTCAAGCTTTCACAACAACTTGGCTAGAGCTCCATGATAGTCCAAAACTACTCAAATATCTCCTGGATGCTCCTGGAATACCTGCCCAAGCTCCCATTATCACATGGAGATTGGCTGAAAGCTCCGGGACGGTCTCAAAGTTTACCATTTCTTCTGGCAGCTCCTGGAGTACCTTCCCATGTTCTGGAAGTGCCCAGGAGTGTACGGGAGTGTCCAGGAGCCTCCGGAAGCGTCCCGGAGTTAACACAACCACTCCAGGGTGATTTTGCATTTTCCTGATGTAATGTAAGTCAATCTCTCCCATGCCCATTGTTGAAAATTGATCAATCACTAATCATCGTCAGACCTACTCATCTATAATATAAGTCAATCCTCCCATGCCCATTCATAAAAATTAATCAATCACTAAGCATCGTCCGTTCAACTCCTCAAGTTGTCAGCTCAATGGCGTGCAAGCAGAAACCGTCCACGGAGAGCTACAAGGCAACACTGAAACTGAAGAAACTAAGCTCTCAGGCTTTACGGAACCTACATGCCTGCATTGCATTTCTGACTATGCACTATGATACCGAACTCGAAAGCTGCACAACTTGGCTTGGGCTCCATCAAGAGATTATTAACTCGGATGCGAAGAGCTCAAAATATTGCAAACAATTATCTCATTTGGTTGGACAACGTGAAGCAACACCGGAGTGACGTAGTTGGTGGCTAGCTTGGAGGACTTTCTGGGGGGATATCAGAGATGAATGAAGGATGTCTAGGAATTCTGCCAGCCTGTGGTGGCCTGCTGGCCGCACCGGGAACTTGCTGGGCCGAGACAATGCACACCAAAAAATCACTTTGGGTTTGGGGATTCCCGATGAAGACACCGAGGCTTCAACTCCTGCCAATGCCTCAATGACCTCTTGAGTTACTCACCCACCTCCTGCCCACAGTCCCACAAGTAGCCGTTTCGCGATTCAGCTCCCTGGTTGGGGCATCAAAGTTGACGAATCTGGGGTCCCAGTCGACTTCGTCATGGCTGGATTTGGGGTTGAGCATCAGCATTTGTATGACGACTTTAATTGGCATCACTGAGTCAGATGGGGAGTCACACAACTTACCAACAGGTCATTGAATGGCCTATGGCGTGCAATTCTCACAAGTTGTTCAACCAATCCAGCTTGTCAACCACGGTCGTTCTATGGGGCCCTTGCAAATCCTTGTTGCGAAATCCAACGTCCTAGCTCGCAAGGCTCAGATGCAACTATCGCCGGATTCCCATAAATTATGGGAGGGATGAGGGCAACAGGGTCCAATTCAGCAACCAGGGCCAACAACGATGCTTCGCATCATTGGCACAACTGCAAGCATCTCCCATCGGCCCATATCCCCAGACTACAAGATGATACAGCAGTCGCAGAGTGGCTGGCAACAGAGACATATTCCCCCCAGCCGTGCTTGTGATTCTTTGTTGACCGACTATTTCTGTAATTTGCACAGCAACTCGCAGAACCGACATGCCTGCCCCAGACAACTTGGATTATATCAATGCCTGCCAATTTGCGCTTGAAAAAACAATTGATTATGCCCTCGAATATCTTTCAGATGGTATGAATAATGATGACAAGGAGCCTCTAATGTTCAAAGTTGCCACCACGATAAAAGGCTACAATGATCGGGTTGGCAAAGCCTACCAAGCCATAAGGTGCCTTCAGAGGTTATTGCGGTGCCTCGAATCAAAGGCACATTGGCGATGGCCACGGCAACCTGCAGATTACAATGCAAGCATTGGATACCTTGTCCGTTTTCCTCACGAAGTGTGTTATCGCCCATGAATATCACCTGAGCAGCCTGCTTGGGAGAAAGGATTGTTCATCGGACTGGGTCGCTCCAACAACTCTTACACTCGGTATTGAGATACCAATCAATTCCCCGCATATCATGGGCAGGATGGTGAATACATGGCACGGGTGGACACTCCGGAATTGGACGAACATGAGAATGACCACCCTGAATGTGGTCACAACAACACCCTAAATTGTATGCTCGGTAGTCTCCCACCCAACCAAACCACTGACAACCATCCACACAGGCCAATTGCGGACAGGCCTCCGACTCCTGGGCCCTCCAATGCTGATGAATGTCATGATCCTCAGCAGCAGCTTTCTGATACGGGCAAGGGAAGAGAAGTGGAGTAGGATCAGGAGTCTGACAATGAGGAGCCTGAAAGAGTAATGGGGGGGAAATTGAACCCGTTGGCAGGACAACTTTGGGAATTGGCACAGGGTTTGTTGTTTTTGGTCTTGTTTTTGGTTCTGTTTTTGGTTCTTGTCACGTTTGGTCTGTTTGGGTTTCCTCGGTTGAGATTTTGTTTTGTTTTTGCGTCGCAGCTTGTTTCGTTCGGCTAGAAGTAATATGAGATGGAAGGTTTGGGTGACTTTCATGGTTGGCAAGACAATTTTGGACGTTTTGTTTTTGTGTCGCAGTTCAGCTAGGAGTAATATGAGAGTGGGAAGGTTCGGGCGACTTGGCTGGTTGGCAAGACAATTTGTGGTTGTTAGGTTTGTTTTTTTCGCTAGTATGTTACTGGAATGCAATCTTATAGGCTCAAACTCCAAGAGCACTCACAAACTCAATTAGGCTGACAACTGTCAACGTTGCTCAGACAATTTACAAAGTGGTCTAACCAAATATTCCAGTTGTAAATATTCACGGAAATTGATATCGGAATAGTTAGACACGGTATGAGCCGTTATTTCTTTTGACATGACATATTATTGTTCGAACGACTTGTCAAATTGTTCAAATATCTCAGTTCCTGGACATTGTCCGATATCTTCACTTCTGTGTCAAATCACCCTAGCCCTATTCGCAATGTCTACCACCAGACCATTCTCCCGTACAGTTGCTTCAACATTGATACTATAGCTCCCGAAATCCTGAAAGTAGGTTCCACTCCATTTAAAAGTCGATATCAGTGGGAAGCCCAAGGCGGTGCTGCATACTACTGATCAGCATCTAGTTGACATTCCAATCAGCCAAAAGTAGAAACAACAGCCTCAAACACTTGAGCAACCCAAAAACATTGCAGCAACTCCTCCATCAACCGATACCTGCCACCAATATTAGGGGCCTTTCGATTCCTGGTTCAACAACTCTCCAGCAACCATCACGTTGCAGTGCCACCAACACAACACCACTCATCACCAGTGCCGCTATCTCAAATCCGTTCATTGCCAATGATGGAGATCGTGTCCACCCATTATGCCAAAGAACTGACAAACCAGACAAATTGTCACGTCAACATGTAACATTGTCATCACCTTTGCACAAGTGAATCATCCAGAATCCCGAAGTTCCCAAAACCTCTCGCAGCATAATGGCAATTACTGACAATAAGTACAGGTATTCTCAATCATTCAACACCAACTATTGTGTCTTGTATTTGCGGGGAAACCATTTAGGACTGATGAAGAAATAGCTTTGGTAATTGCCTTCACAACTCAGAGAATTGCCAGTACTAGGATAAATCATTGCCAGAAGTTAATGATTGATGGCAGGATGCGGAATATGAATACGGTTTCAAGGTTTCATGGTATGCACATGACAATAAGCCCCCCACATACATATGTCATTTCAACAATTTTTTGTGTTGCTGACTTGACTCTACAAACAGATATAATTGTGCCTCAACTCTGTCCGATCTTCATTCATTGGCAAAGCCAGGGCCATAGTCAGATCGCTTTACAACCTTGACAGTTGCTTCTGCAACACTCACAAGCTCTCAACTGTTTGGAATATCCTGAAGGATGACTGATTCATTTGGATACTTGAGGATTGTGAGAAGTCATATGATGTGCATTACCGGTATGTTTCCTGGCTATCAATTTTCGAGATTGACACAACAATTGAGAATGTTGTTTCCGCATTCCGTGCCGAAGGGATACCTTGTTTCCTTCATCATAATCTCATTCAATGAACCCGAAACAGGGGAGTGCTAGCCTGGAGCCAGTACAATTGGATTTGTGACACCTTCATGTCAACTCTCATAGTTCTCTCAGCAACTGCACTGCAATGGGCACTAGAAGAGTATGTAAGGGCCGAGGGCGAGACTCTTAACAGACACATGCAGCCAACGCCACAGCTTCCATTCTCCAGGAGAATGTGATTCAAATGTTTAAGTTGTTCTGTCTACTATGTGTGTTGTACTGACAACACAAGCACTATATGTCAGGCATATGGAGTGCAGGAATGGCTTGCCAGGAAGGTATTGTGACTGGGTGAACATGGGGATCAAGAATAAGATAAATCGCCTGATCGTTGGCAAGCCAACCTGGCCGGTTATTCCTCCACCACCAGTGTCTGCTTCCAACCTTGCAGCCATTAACTGTTTTCTCGAGAATGACACTGAGGTGGAGGACGAGTCATTTGGCCAACATCTTCCTGAGATATCTGTTGCGAATGACTTTTGTGATATTGAAGATGGTCTGGACAACGAACAAAATCGTCTCGACGATGAGCATGATGGTGACCACCAATCCCAGGATGGCTATCGATCTGATCAAATTTGTGAATCAGATCCCCATATCGAGTATCGTGAAATAACAGGGGAATCTCAGTTCAATTGTGGAAGTCGGCCAGGCAAACATCCATTAGTAGATAACTCGAATGACAATGGTGAGCAGCTTCCACATGGAAAATGTCAGGTGAGGGAGCAGTTAGAGGTGGAGGAGGAGGTGGAGGGGGCAGAGGGGGCGGAAGAGATGGAGGAGGCGGAGGACGGGGGTGAGGAGACAGATGGTGTCAATGGCTATGAGCAGCAATAGTAATGCAATATAGAAAATTGTTATGGCAACTCTTAGCATTATTGTGTGGCATAGACAGTGCAATTGAACGGTATATCATCCAAATCTGCTTTAATGACCATGGCAGTTTTCAAGAATAACACTGCAATTGAATGCAACGATATATAAGTTCACACTGATCAAATACAGCATTCGTTAGAAGTGACTGACGGGAAGTGCGATCCTTATTGAGTGACGTACAGAGTTGCCATGTCAATTGACCATGTTGTACGGTACATGAAATAGAGATGAGAAATAGCACTGATGGTGCAGTGTGTATGGAGCAATGTATGAAGTTTTATATTCATTCCAGCTGATTGGATAGTAAGTTACCTAGCACACAGGCGTCGTAATGCCATGTGTATTTACCTGCTCAATATCATTTTGCGATTGTCATCAACCTGCACGAATTGAATCATTGTTGCGATGGAGTGTCGCTTAATTGAGATGGCAATGTGACGAGCTGCCGCTGCAACCGCGAATGCAGTTGTCAGCACTAAGCCGACGAAACTTACCTACATATGGGTGCGATTGCATCGGGAGCGTTGGAATCTGGGAGCGTTGGAATCGTTGAGTGCCTACTTAGGCACCCAACGCAACTCGGATATTTTGCGGATGCAGATCATCATATTGTTATTTTTGACAGTATTTCATATGCAAATGCTTTTGTTGTTCTATTTCAATATTGTTAGTTTTCTCAGATTTCAGTAACATATGTATGTAATGTTATAATATTTGCCTGTGCATGCATCACGATAGTACTGCACATATTTACTTAGATTTCAATAGACTTGTAAAATACACTGCCTATTAGTCTGTTGAGATTCAATAAATTTAAATTCAAAATGAAAGTTAATATATAGTTGATAGGTAATCTACCACCAGAATTGTTCATCAATATTGCCATATTGCTTTTACAAGTTGCAGTCAAATTGGACAACAAATCAATTCAAATAATACTCATTATATATTATTCCATTATGATTTTTACTGCACAAGCTGCCACTCCAGCCATATACACATGTTGGAAATCACATCAAGTTATATTGGAAGACGTCAAATGTTTGAAACAACCAGCTGCAAAAGGAAAGTATAAAAATATATTATATCCTTGCGTTATTATGTCTATACTTTGTAAATGCAACACTGAAAGTGTCACTGAGAGTTTATCTGGTCAAAGAGTATCCGTACTTAATTCAGGAGAGCTTTGAAGGTAGATTCAAAGCATTGCTTGGAATATGAAAATTATTAAAAGAACCTGAACGAAAAGATTGGCTTTTTCCAATTTGTATATTGTTAAGGATTGATCTCCTCACTGAGAAGTTTGATTCCTTTCTGACCTCAAAGAACTTTGGATCTTTATATCTTCATTTTCGCTTCTAACAAAAATTTCTATCTAGACTTGACACTACCAATCCAAAACCATAATCACCTTTGAACCAATACCTGCTGAAATATGACCACTGCAGTTCTCCTTCTCTCGATTCTCTATTGTTTTTTTGTCATTGGATTATGATCATACAATTTGTATTCTTTTCAACATCAAGGTTGTGGGCTTGTGCCTCCGAAACAGTGGTATCCTGTCAATCTGATAACCTCCATACGAATAGGTATCTTTCGATACAGAGCAACCTTACTGTTCAAAGGGAGCAAATATTCTTTGGCATCCAACCATTGTCAGCTTTTGGCTGCCGCCATTGAGTTGTTGGCCGGCTGTCCATTTGTTGTGAGTTTCATTTCCAATTTTGAACAGCTGTTCGATGGCTGTCCATTTATCATCGACAATTCGCAGCAGAAGACACTGTGACTATCAACTACGCATCATTGCTTTTTGATGGTGAGGGTGTATATTTCCAAGCCATCCAAAATATCAGGTTCTGGCATCTGAGACAAGTGATAGCCGATATCATCTAATCACCAAAATTGGAAGTAATTGTACATGAACCCAGTGCAAACTTGCTGGTTGAAACAATATCCCCTTTCTGACAGAGTTCATCTCCAAACAACCACACTCCATTCCAATCTGTGTTTCATTGCCTTGAGCGAAATTCAATTCCGCACACTGAAGTGAATTGTGTAAAATCCACCAAAATAGTGGGTCCACACAGACCCCCTCATATAGATCAAACAAATATGCCTACATCTATATGAGATATATGGCAGCAAGCAAAATTGATGGATCAGGTTGCATCTAGCTCGAACACTTTGCTTCCTTTTCTTTTTGTTAATAATCTGGATAAATTGTGATCCTGAGTGCACTTGAAAACAAATCAATCTTTCTCTTGATATGGAATAATCGTGACCCCTTGTACCCTTATATACCAAATTCTTTGTCAGGTATCTTGCTAGCCATTGAAAACCCTTTGTGGGGAATAGGTACTACTTCAACTGTTTGGTGTTATTATCCTGAGTTGCCTGAGGATTCCGTCCGTGATACACCATCAACAGTGTCTTGTTATCAATATTCTTCTCAGGTTCTTCAGCCAAATCTGCATCTTCCGGATACCCCTTTGAAGTGACCAGATATAACTTCCGCTTCCATTTCTTGCTGTCCTGGTTACACATGACTTTTTCAACTTTAGAATCTATTCCATACCATAGCCATCTACATCATAACGCATCTGATTTGCTTTGATAGCAAGAGCTGCTGCCTGTGTAACACAATTGATGGCGAGTCAATAGAATTTGATGAGTCATACAAGAAACACAGTGTTAATATGCCATCAATTCGGTATTTCAAGTTGAATTGCAGTGGGTGAGGGCACATTCAAGACATTGAAGGTTCCATGAAGCTTTACTTCAACATTTCTAGATCGCCTTGTAGTTTTGGGGTTCTTGGCATTTAGTATAACTGATTCACCGACCGAAAACTTTGCAGGTTCCTGAGCACACTGATCATGGTACTTCCACAGTGTCTCCTCCGCTCGCCCTAAGCTATTATGGCAGAGCGCATGTACTCTTGCCATCCTGTGTTTGTAAATTCTGGATGCTGGATTCTTTGCTTCCGCTTTGATTGGCCAATTCATTCAAGGATTGATTTCAAAGCTTGAAAAGTATGCTGACATTTCCATAGTGGTGGTGAGAGAAGTATTGTAGGCATACTCTACCATTTGTAACATCTCAGATCATTTGTCCTGCTCATAATGGCAGTAATTCCCAGTTAGAATTGCAGTGTTTGGTTGACTGTTTCAGTTGGTATATTGGTTTGAGAGTAGAATAGTGAAGACATAGTCAATGTAATGACAAACGCATCTACCATTGAGGGCCAAAATATGGAGGTGAATCTAGAGTCTTGATCTGACCCAATGTTCGATGGTAGACCATGGAATCTCCATACTTCCTTCAGGATAATTTTTACCAGGTCTGTAGCCTTCTTCTCAGCATCTTTCATTGAAATGAAGTAAGTCATTTTCATGATGCAGTTGACAATTATCCATACTGATGAGCAACCATCTGATTCCGGTGATTTGATAATGATGTCCATGGAAATCGAATCCCACAGGTGCTATATTGATTCAAGGGGTAGCAGGAGTCGGTAGCAAGCATTACAAGATGCTGTATTCCTTTGGCACTCCGGGCATAAGCGGATATAATCTTTTTTGAATTTCCCTCTTTTCAACCAAAAGAAGTTTCATCTGACCAGCTGGATTGCCTTATCCTGCCACATTTGTCCAGCCATGTTCGCATTGTACTCGGATTCTAATATCTGTTTCTTCACTTATAAATCATCTTCTATCCAGAGGCTGCCTTTCAAATTATGGGCTTCGTCTTCGAACGAGGTATCAAGGCTTGGGTTTACCGCCATAGCTTCAATATATTCTGCCTACCATATAGCATTGTTACTATTTGCACTGACCACTGCTTTCAACAGCCACTGATTGAACTGAACTACTAGAATTACACAAAACATTGTAGAAGAAACTGAAATTAGTTCGTCTTGTGACTTTGTCACATGCACTGTTTTCCCTTCAAGAGTAACCAACTCATCAGGTCTCAAAATTGGGATGATTGACTGATTTTCTGTTTCTTCGGCACTATCTCACCCTTTTTGAGAGTGGTACTATGAATGCCTAGATGATGCATTCAGTTTCCCATTTGCACTGCCACGTAAGTAGAATATTTTGAAATCATATTCTGCCAATTCTTGGACCCAGTGGGCTTGCCTCCAATTGAAGATTTTTGAAGTTGTAAAGTATTCCAGGTTCGTGTAATCGGTAATAACACTGATTGCATGAGTGGCCCCTGTGAAATAACATCTCTATTTATTGAATGTATATACCATTACAAGTATATCCATGTTATGGATTTTGTAGTTGATCTCTACTTCATTTATCTTTTGAGAGTTGTAGGCAATAGAGTGCAATCATCCATCAAAGACATGGAAGAGTACTAGGCCGATTGTAACATTGCTTGTATCAGTCTCAATTACTATGGGCCAAACAGGCTCAAGGTGTCGTGATATGGAAGTCTCCAAAAAGTGTCTCTTTAGCGTATTGAAGGCTATTGGATTTCGGGGATTTGCTTACAAGTCAAATGTTGCTTTGGTTTTCTTGAATAACTCCTTCAAGGGATAGCATATTTTGGAATGTAGCATGCATGTTTGCCAATCCGAAGGGAATAAGTAGGTATTAATAATGTCCATATCTCTTACTGAATGCTGTTGTCTATTCATTACCAGGTTCTATTTGAATGAGATTGTACTCTGCCTTTGAATCACTCTTGGTGAAACTCCTTGATCCTGCAACCATGTCTCCAAGATTGTTGATAAGAAGCAATGGATATCAGTTCATAATCATGACACAATATAGACCTCTGTGATCCATGCACAATCATAAGCCTCATTCATGTGGCTTTGGGACAAAGAGTATGGGTACACCTGCAGGTGACTGACTAGGACAGATCTTTTAGGAATCAAGTATTTCTTTCAGATATTCTTTCAGGACTGAAAGCTCCTGTTCTGGTTGCACACAGTGGGCACCCCATGGAGGTTGTTCACCATTAAGCAAGTCAATGGCACGATCATAGAATCAATGAGGGGGAAGAGGATTGGCGGTTGCTCTGTTGTATAATGTTTCGAAGTTTCTGTAATGCCATGGAGTTTACTCTATCCAATTTATCTCAATTTCATGTGCCGTGTTGACATGAATTGAACCAATATCCCTGATCTTTCAAGGATCAGTACTAAACTTGAAAATGGACTCATCATATTCGATTGTGAACATAGATACCAGTTGCTTTTTCAAGTATTGGTTGCTGTGGTTCGAGGTAAACTGGATCTCATCATTATCTTCAATAACTGCATTGAGTATTCCATGCTTGACTCACCATAAGTAAGCAAATATGATTACAGACGAATCTGCCATTGCACCAATTTTGAAGGTCTTTGTGGTATGATGAGATTCATACTACAGAGTAATGGGGAAGGTGTACTGACAACCCACTGCTTCTACAATTTTGGCATTGATGTTTTGAACTATCGTCAGTTCTATTCAAATCACTAATGGATAGTTTTAGCAATGGTCCAAACCTGGAGCCTTCAGTCATGGTTAGGGTTGGAACTGAACTGTTTCCAAATTGAAGGTTTGGATTGCCACTAGAATTGAAACAGATAGAACAGGCCAGGTTGACTCAATATTTTGGAACTGCCCAAGTTACTGAAGTATTAAACAGATCCAACAATGGGTGCAAAATACTCCATTTGAGACATTTGAAATTCTGAATTTAATTAAATGAAGGATGCAAATTTATGATGTTGACCGTTACAAATCTCACTTCAATTGAGTTCAATATCCCAAGTACAATTGGTTAATTTTGTATCTCATCATGGTAGTTTGACTTTGTAAGTAGAAGAAAGAAGGCCAAAATTTTATTTAATCTTTTGCAGTGGTGAATTCTGGTATATTGTGGTATGTGTCGATCACCACAAATGTTTTAGTTTGGACCATATCTACTATCTCATTGTTGTCTACCATTTGTTCATTTTGGATATATTTAACCTTCATGCCACAATTGTACTGAGTGTCAATTGATGGTGGAGTGATGATTGGTGATTAATTAAAAGATTCCGGACTACGAGAATAAAATCAGGTTTCCCACAGAGGCTATAGCACCACAAGAATGAAATCAGGTTTCGAATGGAGGCCAAAACATTACAGAAATGAAATCAGGTTTTGAACAATGGCTAAAAGCAAAAAATCAGGTTTTGAACGGGAAACGACAGAATCATGCAAAAGCAATGTATAATGAAACCAGGAATTCAGAGGTATTATAGAATGAGTGAATTACTGTATATAACCAGGCATTTGGCAGAGAATAAGTTTCTTTCTTCACTTGTTCTCTCGTCTATAAAACAATCAATCAGCTTTGGCTTTCACTTTTTTCACTAGGTGATTCTGAATCAGGTCTCTTGTATACAGTCCTTGCCTTCGTAGCTACAGGCTGCCCTGGAACTGCTTAGCCATCCGGCATTCAGTTTGTATAACCTTTAGAACCTCGAGCCCTGAAACCACAATACCAAGCCCTGAAACTGTGACAGATGAATGAGTGTATAATCAATTGTACAGGTCATATTCTTCTTTTATATGCTGTTATCTTCACCATTTAGGCTGCTATTACTGGCGCTGCACTTGCAATATATCCTGCAAAGTTTTTAAATCCACATGCAATTTTGAAAACATATTGCTCATGCAATTCTAGTAGAGGCACATTTGTGTATGTTGTTTGTGGACCTTTTGAAGACCTTCCAATCCAGATATTTTTGGCAACCAGTGCAATTTCCAATACATGAGCTAGGACGAAAGGACCGGCAACTGTATTTATCTTTGTCATTGTTCAGAGGAGTCAGGAGATTTAGAACACAATTATCCAAACCCAACCATTCACTGCAACTGCAGAGCGATTCAGAATTGGGCCATAACACCTACCTGCAACTGTGATATACAGGAAATCGATACTGTTTTTGATTTCATTGAGGAACAAAACTGTATTGTCTATACACTTTGAATTCTTGGTCTCAAAACCCTTTTACTCTAATATCTAGTCAGGTGTTTATGTACGGGAATCCATACAGCTGTTGTTGTTGCAACATCCCCTGTTCCAATGATTGCTGGATGAACTTGCCAGACAACAAGTGGAAACACATCTGCAATCAGTGTGTAGAGAAAGAACATTCATTAGCATTCGATATCAACAACTATCATCATCAATCACCCTGCAAAAATGCAAGTAGTCATGTCAAGCAGCAGAATGACTGGAGGGCATCACCATATCAGGATTACAAGTGTGGATCAAGATATAATGTCAAGCATGATATTGGTGGATCTTACAACATGGAATCAACAAGATGCCCTGACAGCAGCCAACACAATCAAGGATTGCATAGCATCAATAGCCAATGCACCAGGATTTCATATAGAGAATCAAGTAAGGCAATTAAATGGGCAAATTGCCAAGTTGTCAAATACAGGTAAATACCTACAACAAAACAAGGCCAACATGGACAAGGAATTGGCATTCACACATGAATGTGTCAAGGATTTGGAAGCAAGAGTGCCCGTCAGAACAGACAAGGATTTAGTAACTAAAATCACCGATCTGAAACAATGATTAGCAAGCAGAGCACCAGATGGGATGGAAAACTTCAGACAAAAATCAGAAGAAACCAAGGAACCATTAAGGATCTATGGAAAAGAAAGAAATGAATATTGGAATCAGGTCGGAAGAGTGCTTGCACTTGTGGGGAACAATAACCGTGATAACAGCAATAGTCGAGGCAGAACGCACAAAGGCAGTAAAATTCTCCGATTTTTTGGAACAGACAGAAGAGCACTCCAAGGATAGATGGCACAATGAGCAAAGAATATTGCAGATGAACCAATACGATTCTGCAATGAGCAATCCAAGATGCGATATACAGCAAACTGGCTAGAAGATGTGGCAGGAAATCAGATTCAGCCATACATCAGCAGAATCACAGATAACCTTGACCTCCTATTATTGGAAAACTGTTGGACCAATTATAGCTTGCTTTCAAAGGTCAAGACATACAAGCCACTGCCAATCGAGAACTCCTCACGCTTTGACAACAAGACCGAGAATTTTCTCATGAATATGCAACATTTCAACAATGGGTACCAGATGTTGACTGAACCACAGCATCCCAGGGAAACATTCTAAAACAGGGCTTATCTGAAGAATTGAATGATTGACTACAACATTGCAAAATACCAGAAGACCATACGGAATTTGTCAAACTCTGTTCAAAAAGAGATCAACATCTCCGTACCCGAGCAGCTGGGAAGAAATCTTGAAAATTGACAGCCTGGTCAAAGAAATATGAAACCCTGAGCAACACCACACCTCCCTCAGAAACCGCATGAGTAGGCAATATAACAAGTCATCATGGCCCAGCTCTGATGAATCTCCCAGCAGTCAAGAGAAGAAAATTACTTCAGTAGAACACAAGCAGCAAAGGGAAGGAGGACATTGAATGTACTGCAGGGATGGCAGGCACTTTGGGGCATCGTGACCAAGGATGTTGAAAGTAGCATCAGGACAGGTGGAAGTAACACCATTGAGAGATTCAGGCAAAGGAAATAAAGTTGAGCAAGAAGTGGAGTTGGGAAAAGTTTAAGCCAGTGCAATAAGGATGGCCATTGCACTGGGCATGAATCTCCTTTGTCTACAGTTGTTAAATATTTTGGAATTTTGAAGTTTTCAATTAGCAGTACAGAAAATAAGGAGTCTTCAATGGAAAGCAAACTTCTGGTGGTGAAATGTTCCCTGAAAATCGGAGACAGATTGATTGATACATACACTTCAATCAGCTGCGGAGCAATGGCACTAGCATGTGTGGATACCGATTTGTTCACTATCATCAGTTTGAAAAGAAGGAATTATATAAATCAAGAGAGTTAGAGGTTCTCGACGGAAGACCCATTGAATCAGGAACTATTTCAACCATGGCAAAGTTAAATATTGCAATATGATAACATAAGGAACAATTGGCAGCATTGGTAACAAAGGTGGGCCATTGTCCGATCGTAGTCGGATTGCCATGGTTACAACTTTACAAGGTAACAGTTAAATTGCAGGCCCAAAGAATCAGCTTCGAAAGCAGCTATTGTCAATGGCACTGTCAATATCATTCGAGCGTATGGGTATGGGGCAATCACATGGAAACAACAGCAGCAGATCCTGAAAGGCGGAAATTAAACATCTACACAGTAGCAGCATCACCCTTCGCGAGCTGTATAGGAAGAGAGAAACTGAAGGTTTATACTATCACACTGTACGAAAACAACACAGTCTTGGGAATACAGGATCTACATGAAAAGACCATCAAAGAAGCCATGCCCAAGAAATACCACGAGTTTCTACCCCTGTTGAGCAATGTAATGGCTGAAACACTACCACTGCACCAATTCTTCAATCAGAAGATTATGTTACAGGAGGGCATTTGTCAAGGGTTGAGGGCTCGGTACCGAGGGTTCAGGGCTCAGGATTGTAAGGGTTATAAAACAGAAAGTCAAATGGCTAAGAGGTCCGAGGGTAGCCTGTAGCTACGGAGCGAGGACTGTATACAAGAGACTCGATCCAGAATCACCGAGTGTGAAAGAAGTGAAAGCCGAAGCTGATTGATTGTTTTATGGACCGAGAACGAGTGAAGAAAGAAACTTATCCTCCACCGAATGCCTGGTAAATATACAGTAATTCACTCGTTCCATAGTACATCCGAACTCCGGCTTTCATTGTACACTTCTTTTGCACGATTCCTACGTCTCCTGTGAGACCTGATCTCATTCTCGAATGAAACCTGATTTCGTTCTCGTCGTGCTTTAGCCTACGTTCGAAACATCATTTCATTCACGTCGTGCATTAGCCTTCGTTCAAAACCTGATCTTATTCTCGTCATGCTTTAGCCTCCATTCGAAACCTGATTTCATTCTGGTCCTGTATTATCCTTTGTATTATTCACCGATCATCACTCCACCATCGATCGTCATTCAGCACAACTGTCACAGTAGCTCCTCCTCTCCAACGCCGAGTACCTATGAGGTTCACGACCCGGGTTGGCCAGGTGGTTTGGTGTGAAAGTTGTCGATAGCCTTAAGTCCATCCATGTTGGCCGCGGGCTCCCAGCTGTGCTCGTCGTACCCTCTCCACTTCATGAGATATCGTAGTTGCCTTCGGAACAGCCTGGAATCGTCCACCTGTTTGTCATCGTACTCCTCTTCTCCATCGACTATCACCGGTGGTGGTGGTTTTTGCTTTCGATTCGGGCGAGGAACCTGGGCAGCCTTCTCATCTGGATATCGGTTGAACGTCGTGAATGCGTAGTTGACTTGGTAGCTTAACTCTATAGGCCCATGGGCTGACGACCTCTGTGATTTCATATGGTCCAATACGTTTCCAGTCCTGTTTCTTACTGGGTCAGGCTGTCAATAGGTTTCTGGTGTGTCCATTCATACTTTGTCTCCTATCCGCAACTCCGTTCCGACTGTTCGGGATTTGTTGGCCTGTTCGGACTGTACGGCTTGGGCCCTTTTCATCTCTGCTCTGAGTTCGCTGAAAAGTTGCTCCATCCGTTGGGCCAGCTGCTGGGCATTTACGTCGCCAATATGGTTGGGATCCCTGACAGGATGTTGGCTGAATGTTATTTGCGGGTGAAAGCTGTAGTTGCTAAAAAACGCGGAGCAATTAGTCGTCTCTGAGGTGTGATGTTCGCTGCGAACTCCGCCAATGGTAGCCACCGGACCCAATCGTCCTGCTGATAATTGACAACGTTTGGAGGTACTGTTCCATTACCGCATTGATTCTTTCGGTTTGGCCATCAGTTTGAAGGTGAAATGTGGTTGACAACCTTCATTCAATTCCCAATCTCTCACAGACGTATTTCCAGAACACCAAAGAGAATTGCGGTCCTCGATCCGACACTATTGTTTCGGGGAGTCCGTGGAGTCTGAACACTTCCTTGACGTAGATTTACCCTAGCTTCTTTCCATCTACTTT
>WHVE01001178.1:0-25665 GCA_015178995.1 Trichophaea hybrida
TGTTGCAGTCAAACATGTGTCAGATGGTGCATTTAAGAAAAACACCATTGCAGTTGTACTTCGCCTTTTACATCTTGCTGAGACGGCACTGACCATTGCCGATATTGAAAGAATTACCACTTATGACCTGCACAAGCAATATGCTGGAAAAAAAGCGGCCAAATCTGATAAGCAAGTTATTAGCAAGGCCAGATGTATCACTGGAAAGCATTTTATTCGGCTTCGCAATGAGCATGAGGCCAAGGATTTTGCGATGACAAAAAATACCCAGGTCTCCAAAGCGTCCACTAGTTTGGATAAAAATGTACCAACCAGAACTTCCAAAGTACATGTTCTATTCCCCCTTATATACACTAGCATTGCTGACACCTCACAGAAGAGTATTACAATTGTTATTCCAAGCGATCGTGATAATGTAGAGGAAGAGGGCAGTAATACTGAGAGTAAGAACTCAGAATGGGATACTGGTGATAGTTCAGAGAACAACCTCAACAATTGCTTTCCTCCTTTCACCAGGCAACAGCACACACCTGTATTACCGATTCTCAATACCCCAGCAAACCCAAACAGGAGATTGCCTGATAGACTGCTTGCCATGTTCCTTCGTACAAGGAAACTGTCAAAGATTCAGGGCTGAGTATCAAGGGCTCAGGGCTCGGGGTTCTAGGGTCATAAAATCCAAGAGCTGGATGGCACAAGAATTGAAAATTGTCTGTAGCTAAAGAAATGAAGACTGTACACAACAGACTCAATCCAGAATTACTGAGTGTGACAGAAGTGAAAGCCAAAGCTAATTCATTGTTTTATAGACAAGAGAACGTGTGAAGAAATAAATTTATCCTCCGCCGAATGCCTGGTTTATATACAGTGATTTCACTCATTCCATAATACATCCAACCTCCTGCTATCTTTGTACATTGCTTTCGTACAATTCTGTCATTTCCTATTACACCCTAACTCAAAACCTGATTTCATTCTCTTCATGCTTTAGCCCCCGTTCAAAACCTGTTTTCATTCTCGTCATGCTTTAGCACCCATTTGAAATCTCATTTCATTCTCGTCATGCTTTAGCCCCCATTTGAAATCTTATTTCATTTTTATTGTACTTTGGCCTCCGTTCAAAACCTGATTTCATTCTTGTTGTGCTTTATCATTTATATTATTCACCAATTATCACTCCACCATTGATCATCACTCAACTCAACTGTGACAGTAACTTCCCCCTCTGCAATGTCAAGTACCTACGAGGTTCACGATCTGGGCTTGCCAGGTTGTTCCGTGTCAAAATTGTCGATAGCTTTAAGTCCATCTACGTTGGTCGCAGGCTCCCAGCTGTACTCGTTGTAGCCCCTCCATTTTATCAAATACTGCAGCTGCCTCCAGAAAAGTTTGGAATCGTCTATCCGCTCAACTTCGTACTCCCCTGCTCTGTCGACTATTACCTGTGGTGGTAGTTCTTGCTTTTGATTCAGCAGTGGATCCTGGGTGGCCTTCTGTAGTCTGGATATCGGTTGAACATTGAAAATGTGTAGTTGATTTGGAAGTTTAATTCTATTGGCCCATGGACTGACAACCTCCATGATTTCATATGGTCCAATACATTTCCAGTCAAGTGTCTTACTGGGTCGGGCTATCGATATATTTCGTACGTCCAGCCATAACTTTGGGCTAACTTCTAATGGTATAGCACCCCTTCGAGATTTGTTGGCCTGTTTGGACTGTACAGTCTGGGCTCTGATCATTTCTGCTCAGAGTTTGCTGAAGAGTTGCTCAATCCGTTGGGCCATCTGTTGGGCGTTTATCCCGCAAATATCGTTTGAGTCCTCAACTGGATGTCGGCCGAAGATAATTCACCGGTGATAGCCATAGTTGCCAAAACACGGGAAGAAATTGGTCGTCTCCAAGATATCATTGTTAGCTACGAACTCCGCCAATGGTAGCCACTTTACCCAATCGTCCTGTTGATAATTAACAAAGTTCCAAAGGTACTGTTTCATTACCGCATTGACTCTTTCAGTTTGGCTGTCGGTCTGTGTATGAAATGTGGTTAACAGACTTCATCCGATTCCCAATCTTGCACAGACGGGTTTCCAGAATCCCGAGGCGTATTGCGGCCTTTGATCGGACACTATTGTTTCGGGCAGTCTGTGCAGCGTAAATACTTCTTTGACGTACATTTTTCCCAGCTTCTTTCCATCCGCTTTGTCTGTGCAGGGTACCAGGTGTCCTATCATAAGTAAGTGATCGACCACTACCCATACTGTGTTGAACCCTTCACATTCGGGTTGTCCGACTATGATGTCCATGTCCAAATCCTTGCATGGTTGCTCTGGTATTTCCAACAGCCGTACAAAGCCATGAGTCTTTCCAGGGGTTGTCTTGCTCCTCTGGCAGGTGTGGCAATTTCGTACGTAGCGATCCACATCCTTCCTCATCTGATTCTAGGATTGACTTTGGCTCAGCAAGTCATAAGTTTTTGCTCGTCCTGGATGTCCCACGACTGGAGAGTCATGGCATTCATTGATGCACTTGAGATTATCTTTGTCTGTTGGTTGGATTTGTTGTAATTTGGAGACTTCTAGCGGTGCATTCCTGTGTGTGCCTTACTCTGGGCATGGCTTGCATACATTTTTTACCCAGTTCCACAGCTTGTCCGGATTTACTGAGTCATTATTGAGGTTACCTGTTTCTATCAATGCTACATCAGCAAAAATACTTACTGCGTTGGGTGCCTCGGTACGTTCCCAACGCACCCAACACACCCAATGCAAATGGGCCCATACATACTGCTCGGACGTGTTCCTTGTGTTCTTTCGGATTGTCGCTGTAAATGAGAATACCATCCAAAAATGCAATTTAGAATATATCCAACAATGGTCGTAACGTATCATTGATGAACACTTGGAACGACACTGGTACGTTGTTATGTCCACAAGGCATAACTAGGGATTCGAAAAGTCCATAGCGGATTCAAATGGCAGCTTTCCACTCATCCCCTGCTGCGAATCGAATCATGTTATACGCATAGTGGATATCGTACTTGGTGTAATTGCGGGCCTTTGAGTGTCTTAGCAGAGTTTCTTGAATCAATGGTAGGGGGTATCGGTTCTTTATTGTTCCTTCATTTAGGCCTCGGTAATCGACACAGAGTCATTATCCCCCCCCTGGTTGTGGTGCCAAGATTACTGGGGCTCCGCAAGATGATGAACACGACCGGATGAATCCCTTGGACAAGTTCTTTTGTATCCATTCTTTTAAAACTTGCAGCTCTTGTTGGGATCAGCTGTAAATAGATCTAAACGGCTGTATGAACCCTTCTTGCAGCTTAATTTTATGGTCATAGGGCTGGTGCAGAAGTAGTGTTTCGGTGACTACGTTGCTGAACAGGGGTAGGAACTCGTGGTCCTTTTTGGGGATGACTTCTTTGAGAGGTTTTTCTTGTAGATCTTGTATTTCCAAGGCCTTATTGATTTCGTACAATGTAACGGTGTAAACTTTGAGCCCTTCCTTCTGTATTCTTCTCTTAAAGCGTGAGGCGGCTACTGTGCAAATGCCTAACCTGGATTTCTCTGGATCTATTGTTTCCATATGATTGCCCCACACCCATACACTCGAATTGTGTTAGCAGTGTTGTTGGCAGTAGCTGCTGTCGAAACCAATCCTGCAACATCGAAATTTGACTGTTACATCGTGATGTTGTAACCATAGTTGCCCTAACACGATCGGATAATGTCCTAACTTTGTTACGAATGCTGGTAGTTGCTTCTGATGTGATCGTATTCCCATGTTTATCTTGGCCATGGTTGTAATGGTTCCTGATTCGATGGGCCTTCCTTCGATTACCTCTAACTCACTGCATTCTAGTAATTTCTCTTCTTCTAATTGATGATGGCGAACAATATATTTGTCCACAAATAGCATTCCTGTGGCTCTGCACTCAATTAAAGCGTACGTATCGATTAACCTGTCTCCGATTGTCAGTGAACATTTTACAACAAGGAGCTTGCTTTCCATTAAAGACTCCTCGATTTCTTCGCTACTAATTGAGAACTGTGAAATTCCAACACGAAATTTAACAACTGTAGAAAAAGGAGATTCGTGCTCAGTGCAATGGCCATGTCAAGGATTCAGGGCTGAATGTCAAGGGTTCAGGGCTCCGGGTTCTAGGAGTAATGAAATCCAAATGCTGGAAGGCTTCAAGAGTCGAAAATGGCCTGTAGCGAAACAAACGAAGACTATACGCAAAAGACTTGATCCAGAATCACCAAGTGTGAAAGAAGTGGATGCCGAAGCTAATTGATTGTGTTACAAATAAGGGAACGAGTGAAGAAAGAGACTTATCCTGTGCCGAACCCCCGGTTCATATACAGTGATTTACTCATTCTATAATATATCTGAACTTCTGCCCTCTTTGTACACCGCTTTCATACGATTCCGTCATTTCCGCTAAACTCTGACTGGAAACCTGATTTCATTTTCGTTGAGCTTTAGCCTCTGCTTGAAACCTGAATCCATTCTTGTCGTGCTTTGGGCCTCTGCTTGAAACCTGATTTCATTGTGGTCGTGCTTTAGCCTCTGCTCAAAACCTGATTTTATTCTCATCGAGCTTTATATTATTCACTGATCATCACTCTACCATCGATCTTCACTCAACACAACTGTGGCAGTAGCTCCCTCCACTCCATTGCCGAGTACCTACGAGGTTCACGCTCTGGGATTGCCAGGTTGTTCTGTGTCAAAATCGTCGATAGCCTGAAGTCCATCCACATTGGTCACGGGCTCTCAGCTGTGCTCGTCGTAGCCTTTCTATTTTACCAAATACTGCGGCTGCCTCCAGAACAGCCTGGAATTGTCTATCTGCATAACTTCGTACTCGTCTTCCCCGTCCACTATTACCTGTGGTGGTGGTTCTTGCTTTTGATTCAGGAGCGGATGCTGAGCAGCCTTCTCTAATCTTGAAATGGGTTGAACGTTGTGAATATGTAGTGGACTTGGGAACTCAATTCTATAAGCCCATGGACTGACGACCTGCGTAATTTCATATGGTTCAATACGTTTCCAGTCAAGTTTCTTACTGGGTTGGGCTGTCGATAGATATTTGGCATCCATCCATACTTTGTCTTCTATCTGTAGCTCTGTTCCGACTCTCCGCAATTTGTTGGCATGTTTAGAGTGTTCTGCTTGGGCCCTTTTCATTTCCGCAGTAAGTTTGCTAAAGAGTTGCTCAATCAGTTGGGCCATCTGCTGGGCATTTACATTGCGAATATCATTTGGGTCCTTAATTGGATGGTGGCCGAAGGTCATTCACTGATGAAAGCTGTAGTTGCCAATACAACGTCGAGCAATTGGTCGTCTCCAAGGTATGATTGTCAGGTGCGAACTCCGCCAATGGCAACCACCGGACCCAATCGTCCTGCTAATAATCAACAAAGTTCCAGAGGTACAGTTGCATTACCGTGTTGATTTTTTCAGTTTGGCCGTCGGTCTGAGAATGAAACGCAGTTGACAGTCTTCGTTCAATGGCCAATTTTTCGCATACGTGTTTCCAGAACTCAGACGCGAATTGCGGCTCTCGATCAGACATTATAGTTTTGGGCAGTCCGTTCAGTCTGAATATGTATATTTCTCCTAGCTTCATTCCATCTACTTTGTCAGTGCAGGGTACCAAGTGTCGCATCTTGATCAGGCGATCGACCACTACCTACATTGCGTTGAATCCTTCACTCTCTGGTAGTCCGACTACGAAATCCATGCTCAAATCCTTCCATGGTTGCTCCGGTATTTCTAATGGTCATAACAAGCCATGAGTTTTTCTGTAAGTTTTGTTGCTCCATTGGCAGGTGTGGCAGTTTTGTACGTAGCGGTCCATGTCCTTCCTCATCTGATTGCAGAATTGGCTTCGGCTGAGCAGGTCGTAAGTTTTTGCTAGTTCTGGATGTCCCGCGACTGAAAAATAATGACATTCCTGAATCCATTTGAGCTTGTCCTCATCTGTTGGTTCAATTTGTATTTCAGAGATTTCCAGAAACTGATGCGTACATAGCCCTTCGCTACTGTCGTACGAACAATGCTGACATACGTTTTTTATCCAGTTCCATAACTCTTGCGAGTTTACGGAGTCGTTGTCAATATTGACTGTTTCTGCGAATGCCACAATTAACCCTTTATATATCCTTCTGTTGAGGTTTTCCGTCTGTAGCACAATTTGTTTGGTTTTTTCTGCCCCCCCCTTCGGAGGAATATTTCCTGGCATTCTTGTAAGTGCATTGGGCTTCTGATCTTTCTTTCCTGGCCAGTAAATTATCTGGAATTTAAACCTTGACAGAAATTCGGACCACCTCGTCTGCCTTCAATCCAACAGTTTCGATGTCACGAAGTACTTCAGGTTCTTGTAATCTGTAAGAATCTTAATCGGATGTACTGAACCTTTGCGTTCGGGTCTCTATTGTTCCAGGCTTTTGACTATCACGCCTATTTCTTAATTGTAGATCTCATAATTTTCTTCGGCAGGCAAATTTTTTTTGCAAAAGAAGGCCACTGGATGTAGTACTCTATGATCAATGTACTGGGAAAGGGCTCCTGCGGATACGTAGCTCGAAGCGTCAGTTTTTAGGACTATCTCTTTTGCATAGTTGAAATGGGCTAGCACTGGTGCTGTTGTCATAGCTAACTTGAGGTCGGCGAATAGTCTTTTCTGATCAGATCTCCAGTAACAGGGTATTAGCCTTTTCATGAGTTTTTTCAGCGGTTGTACCACCCTACTGTAATTCCGTAAGAATGGTCGGTAGATGTCGGAGAAGCCTGAAATAGCTTGAATTTCTTTAAGTTTCCCCATTGCTTCCACATTTTCAACTGCATGGACTTTCTCTTGATCCATTTTGATTCCATTTACTCTGACAATGAGCCCTAGGTACTTGACTACTTTATTATGACTCTCGAATTTTTCTGCTTTGAGGTAGAGACCAGCTTCCTCCAGTGCAGTCATGACTACTCTGACCTGTTCCTTCTATTCCATCACAATATTGCTGTAGATAAGGATGTCGTCGAAACAGGCTGTGCAGAAGATGTCTAGAAAATGTCGTAGTATGTCATTGATGAAATCTTGGATGGATGCTGGTGAATTGGTAAGCCCAAAGGGCATAACCAGTCATTTGAAAAGTCCATAGCAGGTTCTGAAAGCCGTTTTCCATTCGTCCCCTGATGCGATTCTAATCATGTTATATGCATCGTGGACATCTAGCTTGGTGTAATAGCGAGCCATCAAGAGTCATAGCAAGGTTTCTTGGATTCGTGGTAGGGGGTACCAGTTGTATATTGTTCCGTTATTTAGGTCTCGGTAATCAATTCAAAGTCACAAGCCTTCTCCCAGCTTTGGGGCCAAAAGTACTGGGGCTCCGCAAGGTGATGAAGATAACCAGATTAATCTCTTGGATAAGTTCTTCTCTATCTATTCCTTCAAAACTTGTAGCTCTTCTCAAGATAAGCTTTAAATAGGCCCAAACAGCGGTGTAAAGCCTGCCTGTAACTCAATCTTCTTAATGTAGGGTCGGTGTGGTGGTAGTGTTTCAGCGATTATCTTGCTGAACAGGGGTAGAGACTCGTGGTATTCCTTGGGGATGACTTCTTCAAGGGGCCTTTCTTGTGGATCCTGTATTCCTAAGACCTTGTTGATTTCGTACAGTGTAATGGCCTAAACCATACGTTTCTCCCTTCTTACTCTTCTCATTAAAAGTGATGCTGCTACTGCGCAGATGACCAACTTCGGTCCTTCTGGATCTGCTGCTGTTGTTTCCATGTGATTGCCCCATACCCATATGCTCGAATGATGTTGGCAATTCTGTTCATACTAGTCGCTTTCGAAGGCAATTCTTCGCGCCTGGAATTTAACCATTACGTCATGAAGTTGTAACCATGGCAATCCTCGTACGATAAGATAATGCCCTAACTGTGTCACCAACGCTGGTAGTTGCTCCTGATGTGATCGTATTCCTATATTCAATTTGGCCATGGTCGTAATGGTTCCAGATTCGATGGGACTTCCATTGATAACCTCTAAATCTTTTGATTGTCGTAATTCCTTCTCTTCCAATTGATGATGGTGAACAAAATCTTTGTCCACAAATGCTATTCCCATAGCTCTGCAGTCAATTGAAACATGCATATCGATTAACCTGTCTCCAATTTTCCACAAACATTTCACAACAAAATGCTTGGTTTCCATTGAAGACTCCTGAATTTCTGCGCTACTAATTGTCAAGGTTTCAAGGCTCGGAGTTCTAGGGGTTATAAAAACCAAACTAAAGCTGCAGTGATCGCGGGTACTGCGTAACAGGCAAGAGACTCAAATTCCGGAATTACAGAAGTAAACAAAGGTTGGTGCGGAAGCTATCGATTGTGTTGTGGACTAGAGAACGAGTGAAGAACAAACCCATCCTCCGCAAATCCACCGTCCTTATATAAAACTACCGCGACCGTCGTCACCTTTACTCACTCGTTCCGAAATACATCCGAACCATACCCAACTATGTACTCAACCCTTTTAAACCATAAACCACACCATAACCATCACGCTATATTTACAACGCAACCGTCGAAACCTGATTCCTTCCACCGAAACTTGATTTCTTATACCAAAACCTGTTTCCTTTCCTTCAAAACCTGATTCCTTCCATCGAAACCTGTTTCTCTTCGTATTCCCCTATACCGTTCATCGATCCATACGCTTCCTCCAATCCTGACTCGACACAACCGTGACAGTAGCTCCCCCTCCCACAAGCCGAGTTTCTACGAAGCTGTTGATCCAGGTTTACTAGGTTTTTCTGTGTGGTATACATCGATGGCTTGAAGTCCGTCCACATTGACTGCTGGTTCCCAGCTCTTTTCATCGTAGCCCTTCCACTTGACCAGATACTGCAGCTGTTATCGAAACACCCTGGAATCCTCGATGCGTTCCACTTCGTATTCTTCTTCTCCGTCGACAATGACTGAGGATGGTGCTGGTTCGATCTGTCCTTGTAAAGGATCCTCCGAAACCTTGCTCAAGCGGGATATTGGTTGTACTGGATGGATGTGGAGATCCTTCGGTAATTGTAAACGGTAGGCGCATGGACTGATGACTTCCGAAATGTTGTAAGGTCCCAGTCGTTTCCAGTCCAACTTCTTGCTGGGTCATTGTGTTGCAATATTCCTAGCGTCCAGCCATACTCGATCCCCAACCTTCATTTCCACTGCTGCTTGTTGGTACTTATCCGCCTGTTCCGCTTGAATATCTTGTGCTCGATTCATTTCAGCCTTCATCTGTTCAAAGATATCGTTCATTTTCTGAGAAAGGGTGTTCGCATTTACTTCCCTGATATCGTTTCCGTTTTGAACTGGATGTTGACTGAAGGTCATTCTTGGGTGGAACACGTAATTGCCAAAGAATGGTGAGCATCCTGTTGTTTCCGAGGCGTAATCATTGGATGCAAACTCTGCCATTGGTAACCACTGCGCCCAGTTGTCCTGTTGATAATTGGCAAAGGCTCTGAGATATTGTTCCATAACGGCGTTCATTCGCTCCGTTTGACCGTCGGTTTGTGGAAGAAAAGCTGTTGACAACCTTCGATTAATTCCAAGTCTTTCCCAAACATGTCTCCAGAATTCCGAGGCAAATTGAGGTCTTCTGTCTGATACTATAGTGTCCGGTAAGCCATGTAACTTGAACACTTCTCGTATGAACATCTCGCCCAGCTTCTTCCCATCAGTATCGTCCCGGCATGGAACCAGATGCTTCATTTTTGACAATCTATCAACCACTACCCATATGGCGTTATGCCATTCACTTTCCGGTAATCCCACCACGAAATCCATTCTCAGGTCCTTTTATGGTTGTTGTGCTACTTCCAGTGGTTTGAGCTATCCATGGGTCTTCCGATACATTGCCTTGCTACGTTGGCACACATGGCAGTTCCTTACGTATCTATCCACATCTGATCTCATTCCTTGCCATTGATGATTTCTTTTAGAAAGTTTGAGGGTTTTTGCTCGTCCTGGAAGTCCGGCCGCTGGTATATCGTGATGTTCTTTGATCACCTGGAGTTTATCTGGTGCTGCGTTGTTGACCAACTGTGTTGCGTTGATACACAGTCCTTTGCTGCTGTCGAAAGGGCAGTCTTTGCAAACATTTTAGATCCAATTCCATAACTCCATTGGATCAACCTCTTCCTCATCCCAATTGACTACTTCCGCGAATGCTACGACCAATTCTTTTTGTATTCTCTGTTCAAGATTCTCCATCTTTAGCACGATTTGTTGGGTTTTTTCTGTCCCCCCCTTCGGAGGAATGTCTCCTGGCATTCTGGTGAGTGCGTCGGGCTTCTGACGCTGCTTTCCTGGGCGGTATATAATTTTGAACTTGAATCTTGACAGGAATTTGGACCATCTTGTTTGTCTTCTATTGAGTAGCTTTGATGTTATGAAGTATTCGAGGTTCTTGTGATCAGTCAATATTTCGATTGGATGTACTGACCCTTCGCATTCCGGTCTCCATTGCTCTAGACCCTTAATGATGGCTCCCAACTCCTGGTCGTAGATTTCGTAAGTTTCTTCCCCAGGTGTATGTTTCTTGCAGAAGAATGCTACCGGATGAAGGACCCCCTGGTTATTGTATTGAGATAGTACTCCAGCGGACACGTAACTTGACCCGTCGGTTTCCAAAACGATTTTCTTTTCGTAGTCGAAATGTGCCAGAACATGTGCGGTCATAAACGCATCTTTTAACTCAGCAAATGCTCTCTTTTGATCGGGACCCCAGTGGAAAGGTACCAATTTTTTGGTGAGTCTTGTTAATGGTTGGACCACCCTGCTGTAATTCCTTATAAACCTTCGATAGAAGTTGGCAAATCCTAAGAATGCCTGGACTTCCTTGAGTTTTCCGGGTGCTTCCCATTCCTTGACCGCTGTTATCTTTTCCGGATCCATTTTAATTCCATTTACCCCAACTATTAGTCCCAGATACTTGACTTCCTGTTGATGAAACTCGCATTTTTCGGCTTTCAGATATAATCCGGCATCCTTCAATGTTGTTATTATGGCCCTGACATGTTCCTTGTGTTCCGGTAGGTTATCACTGTAAATGAGGATGTCGTCCAAAAAAGCTGTGCAGAAGATGTCCAAAAACGGTCGAAGGGTATCGTTGATGAATTCCTGGAAGGATGCTGGTGTGTTGGTGAGTTCGAACGGCATAACCAAGGATTCCAACAGGCCATACCCAGTTCTGAACGCCGTTATCCATTCCTCTCCTTCTGCAATTCGAATCATATTGTAGGCATCTCGAACGTCCAATTTGGTATACCACTTGGCTTTTGACAATCGTAACAGGGTTTCCTGGATCAATGGTAATGGATATCGATTCTTTATCGTTCCTTCGTTCAGGCCTCTGTAGTCCACACATAGCCGTAATCCTCCATTTGGTTTTGGTGCGAATAGAACTGGTGCTCCACATGGTGATGATGATGACCTGATAAACCCCTTTGACAAGTTTATTTCAATCCACTCCTTGAGGACCTGTAATTCTTCTCTTGACAAGCTGTAAATGGGTCCGAAAGGAGGAGTGAACATGTCTTGGAGGGTGATCTTGTGGTCGTATGGTCTATATGGAGGTAGTCTTTCAGCGATCACTTTGTCCAAGAGGGGGAGGAACTCATGGTATTCCTTAGGAATTAACTGTTCCAGCGGTTTCTCTTCAAGGTCCTTGACTTCTAGGGCCTCATTGATTTCATATAAGGTTACCGCGTATACCTTGAGTTTCTCCTTCTTGTTGCGTCTCATGAATGGTGCTGCCGCTATTGCGCATATGTCCAGTTTCGGCTCATCCGGTTCTGTTGTTTCCATATGATTGCCCCACACCCATACACTCGAATGATGTTGGCAATGTTTTTGACAGTAATTGCTCTCGAATCCTATTCTTTTCTTTTGGATCTTGACTGTGACGTCGTGAAGTTGTAGCCATGGCAATCCTAATACGATTGGATAATGACCTAGCTTCGTGACGAACGCAGGTAACTTTTCTTGATGTCCGCGTATGCCTAAGTCTAATTGAGCCATAGTTGTAATTGTTCCTGATTCGATGGGTATTCCATCTATAACTTCCAACTCCCTTGATTCTTTTAATTCCTTTTGTTGTAACTGATGATGGCGGACGAAACCTTTGTCAATAAATACTATTCCAGTAGCTCCGCAGTCTATTAAAGCGTGGCTATCAATGATTTTGTCTTCTATTTTCAGCGAGCATTTCACAACGAGATGTTTGCTTTCCATAGAAGATTCCTTGATTTCTGCGCTTCATATAGAAAACTGCGAAATACCAAAACTAGCATTATCTGACAAAGGAGATTCGTTTCCAGCGCAATTGCCATCCTTATTGCACTGGACTAAACTTTTCCCGACTCAACTTCCTTTCCTTTTCCTGTCACTGAATCTGCATCCCCTTCATTCGCTGGTTTCCTGAACGGTGTCACTTCTGTTTGTCCTGATGCTGCCTTCAACTTTCTTGGGGACGATGCCACAAAATGCCTACTATCACCACAGTACATGCATAGTCCTGCATCCCTGCGTCTTTTTCGTTCTTCCGGTGTAATTTTCCTTTCTTTGACCGCCGAAAGGTCCATTGGTGCAGGGCCATGATATTCTGCAACTGTTCCTGCTGGTGCCGCTTCTGATGCGGATGTGGTGTTGGTCGTTGAATCGGACTTCATATAGCCCTCCCACCTTCCAGACTTCTTTTCTGCCGCACATCATCTCAGCTGTGAGTCTCGTTTCGAACACAACTTGACGAATTCGACGATCCTCTCTGGTTCCTCGATGTGCTGTAGAGAGTCTTTGAGTTGGTTGGACAGCCCCTGTCGCAACGCGTCTGGTTGGGCATCCTCGTTCCATTTGACGTCTGCTACATATCTCTGGAATTCCGCATAATACTGAGAGAATTCGCGGTCTCGTTGCTTTAGTCTCAAGAGTTCCCTCTTGGCCGTTTGGACTTTGTCTTGATCTTCGACAGCTAGATCTAGCAGGTCAACCAGGTCCTTCAAGGTATTGAGTTTAACTTCCCCGGAGATCTCATCACATCGTGGCATTATTTGTGCCAGTGCTACTTCTTTTAGGCATCCCACCGCATACCTGAGCTTCTTCTGTTCGGTATTGAATGCCTTTGGTTTCCCAGCGATTTTCAGCACTAATTGTACCTTCCATTCTCGAAGTTCTTTCCTGTTTTCTCCCGAGAAACTGGCAATATCATTTACTTTTTCTTCTCTCTCTTCTCTTTCCCTTACTTCTCCTGTCCTTCCTTCTGTCAACTTCAGAACTCGGATCACTTGTTGGCGATTTTCCTCTGCCAGATCTTTAAACTTTTCCAACTGGGCCTGGGCGTCTTCCAGGTCTTGTTTGATTTCTGCCAGGTCCGGTCTTCTCTCTTCCAGTTGTTGCTCTAGATTCCTGATTTTCTCTTCCAGATCTCCATGACTGCATGCCGAAATCTTTTCTTCCTTTGATGCTAACGCCTGCTGCGTAAGTCGTAACTCCTGCTGCAAGTTGTTCCGCTCCTGAATAACGTTCTCTCCTTCTGCCAACAATTCCAATATCCGTGCTTTCGCATTTTTCACAGATTGCTGTTCCTTTAGCAATTTGTTCAGTCTGCTGGTGGTCGGGAGTTGGGCTAGTGCTATTAGCCCAATGTTGATATCCTGAATGTGACTCCGGAGTTGTGCTTCGCTCATAGCTTCCGTATTCTTTGCTGCCACATTTTGTAGCTCCAGTTGTAGCTCCCTGGTCAGTGTGACATCGCATGTTGGTCTTGATGATTCTCCTGACATCTTGACTATGATGTTGAGAGGCTGCTGTGAGGAGATTGATTGCTGTAAAATGGGAGCGAGGTCTTCGATCCAGGCGCTCTTTCACTTGATTGATGTTGTTCTGGATCTGTTGAACTGTTGCTTCGATTTCTGCTTCCAAAAATGGGTTGACCATTTACCAGAGGAACACTTCGTGTTTACTGGGTGTCGTTACAATCATCAGTGGTGTTGGTAAAGGAGCTGGATGTAACTCTCAATGTACTCCCTTTCCTTTGTTTGCCTTCCGCTCATTGTAATCTGCCCACGATGTTTGATTTTCTTCGTCCTTCGGTGTTGCTTTGATTGTGATTTCTGATTTGGTGCTTTGAGCGTCTGCTGTTATTCCAATTGTTGTATGGGTGCCACCACGGTTGTATTCACAGTAACAAACTTCCTCGTCCTGGCAATTGACGTGGAGACCGTGGTACTTAGTCCGAAAGTTGTTTAATACTGGATCGTCGATTTGGAGTCCTCCTCTGTTTCTTGCGGCTTCTGTCCAGTAGCTATTCCAAGGAGATACTGCTTGTGGTTCTTCCCAGAAATACTCTTCAAGGGGTTCTGTGGTTTCGAGGATGATAGTGTCGATACTATTGAAGGCGTTCAATGGTTCTTGTTCAAAGAGGTTGATGGTTTGACCAGCTAGGTCAAAGAAATTGATTCGGGTTTGTTGGGGTTTGTTGCTGTCGTATGCTGGCATTCAACACAGCGTAGATCCTTCGCGTCGATGTTTCCACAGGCACACAACGCAGGAGTGTCTCCAAAAGCTGTGTACCGTGAGCTTGTTTTCGAAGTTTCCAACTGATTTGAATACCGAACAAAGGGGATTGCAAGGTCTGTGGCACAAGTAACAACCGCTTTGATAATGATAGCGGCACATGTAATGAATTATAACTAGTTGAATCAATTGTGGACTCGTTCTTCTGTCAAGGTTTCAAGGCTCGGAGTTCAAGGGGTTATAAAAACCAAACAAAAGCTGCAGTGATCGCGGGTACTGCGTAACAGGCAAGAGACTCAAATTCCGGAATTACGGAGGTAAACAAAGGTTGCTGCCGAAGCTATTGATTGTTTTGTAGACTAGAGAACGAGTGAAGAACAAACCCATCCTCCGCAAATCCAGCGCCCTTATATACAACTAACACAACCGTCGTCACCTTTACTCACTCGTTCCGAAATACATCCGAACCATACCCAACTATGTACGCAACCCTTGCAAACCATAAACTATACCATAACCATCACGCCATATTTACAACACAACCGTCGAAACCTGATTCCTTCCACCGAAACTTGATTTCTTACACCAAAACCTGTTTCCTTTCCTGCAAAACCTGATTCCTTCCATCGAAACCTGTTTCTCTTCGTATTCCCCTATACCCTTCATCGATCCATACTCTTCCTCCGATCCTCACTCGGCACAACCGTGACACTATTTGAGAACTACGAAATTCCAAAATAAGACTTAATAACTGTAGACAAAGGAGATTCGTGCCCAGCGCAGTGGCCATCCATCTTGTACTGGCCTAAACTTGTCCTGACTTGGCTTTCTTTCCTGAATCTGTGTCCATTTCATTCCCTGCTTTCATAAAAGGTATTACTTCCACCTGTCCTGACACTGCTTTCAACTTTCTTGGACACAATGCTGTGAAGTGCCTGCTATCTCCACAGTACATTACAAAGTCCTCCTTTTCTTTGCCGCTTGTGTTTTCCCGGAAAACATTTCTTCCCTTTGATTGCTGAGAGATCCATCAGAGTGGGGCCATGATATCTTGCCACGGTTCCTGCAGGTGCTATCTCCAGTGTGGATGTGCTGTTGTTCATAATTTCAGTTTTCTTGTATCCCGCTGTCCATCTGCCTGATTTTTTTTTAGTAGCTCAAGCGCGGATCTGTGAGTCTCTCTTTGAGCAGAGTTTGAAGAATTCTATAAGGTCTTCCGGAATGTCCCAATGCTGTAGTGAATCTTTCAATTCTTCGGATAGGTCTTGTCTTAGCGCATTTACTTGAACTGCTTGGTTCCAATCAATATCCGGCACCCATGGTTGAAATTCTGTATAATACAGAGAAAACTTTCAGTCTTTTTTTCAAAGGTTAAAGAGTTCTCGATTGGCAGTGGCTCATATGTTTTGATCTCTGAAGGCTAGCTGTAATAGGTCCAACAGTTTTTCCAACAATGGGAGGTTGAGGTTATCATTAATTCTGCTGATGTATAGCTGGATTTGATTCAATGCCATGCCTTCAAGCCGATTTGCTGCATATCGTATCGTGGACTGCTCATCCAAGAATCATGTTTGTTCTTCTGCAATTTTCATTGCTAACTGTGGCATCTATCCTGGGAGTACTCTCCTATCTATTCCCGAGAATCGGAGAATTTCGCTGCCTTTATGTCCCCCTTTCTGCTACTATTACCACCATTCCCCACAAGTGCAAGCACTCTGTTAACCTCGTTCCTATATTCATTTCTTTCTTCTCCACAGATCTCTAACTGTTTCTCTGTTTCTTCTATTTTCTGTCTGAGGCTTTCCGTCCCCTCTGGTGCTCTGTTTTCCAATTGTTGTTCTAAGTTGCGGATTTTTTCTTCCAGATCTCCGTTGTTGCATTCTGGGGCTCCTTCCTCTGTGGTTTTTAGCTTCTGTTGCGTGAGAAGCAGCTCCTGTTTGAGGTTATTCCGTTCCTCGATAACCTTGTTTCCATCTGCCAACAACTCCAATATTCATGCTTCCACAGCCTTCACAGATTGCTGTTCCTTCAGCAACCCATTTAGCCTGCTGGTTGTTGGTAAGTGAGCAAGGGCTGTCAGTCCTGTGTCAATTGCTTGGATATGTTCCCGGAGTTGTTTTTTGTCCATTGCCTCTGTTTTTGCTTGTGTTACATTCTCCAATTCCAGCTGGAATTCTCTGGTCAATGTTACACCGTGGATTGTTCTTGAAGAATCTCCAGACATCTTGGCAATTTTCAAACGGTGATTGGTGTAGGTATTTGTTGATTCTCCAGCTGAAGGTTTGTGCTACTTCAAGGCACTCATCACAGATGTGCCTCCAGGTATCACTTTTCCAGTATATCCAGCAGTCATTGCCACAAGGGGTTTCACACCAAATACACTGATTGGAATTCCAGTCCATTAATGCCTGATGGCGAATCATTATCGATCATTTGCGTTGACTAAATAACCCTCTTCAATTGCTTCGATACTGCCTAAAAAGGTGTATTTGCTTGCCATTGAGCTATGTACCACCACAATGAAGACTCAAGGTCGATAGTGCAAAGTAAGCAGAGTATACAATCTTGTTCTTCAACGCAATCGAAAAAAGTATCAAATTCCTCTATGTCGCAGTTGCAGGTAGACATTATGGTCCACTCCTGAATTGCTCCACAGTTGCGGTCGATGTTTGGATTTGGATAATCGTGATCGAAATCTCCCTCTTCTTCCGGGCAATAACAAAAATAAATACAGTCGCAGGTCGTTTCATCCTGGCTTATGTATTTGGAAGTGGCACAGGTTGCTGAGAATATCTGGATTCATAGGTCTTTGAAAGGTCCACTAGCAAGATAAACAGATGTGTCTCCTGTAGGATTGGATGACCAATCAATTTTCGAAAGTGTTTGCGCATTTGAATACTTGGCAAGACGCATTGCAAATGCGATGACAATATTACCAACCTACACGGTGAGGGTAACGGCACATGAAACAAAAATATAACCAGTAGAATCGATTTTGGACTCGTTCTTCTGTCGAGAATTCAGTGCTGAATGTCAAGTGTTCAGGGCTGGGGGTTCTAGGGGCTATGAAATCCAAGAGCCGGAAGGCTTCAAGAGTCGAAAATAGCCTGTAGCTGAAGACACGAAGACTGTACACAAGCGACTCGATCCAGAATCACCGATTGTGAAAGAAGTGAAAGCGGAAGCTAATTGATTGTTTTATAGATAAGAGAACGAGTGAAGAAAGAAAGCTATCCTCCACTGAATGCCCAGTTTATATACTGTGATTCAAGTGTTCCATAATACATCTGAACTCCTGGATTCGTTGTACACCACTTTCATACGATTCCGTCGTTTCCGGTAAAACCTGATTTGAAACCTGATTTTATTCCGGTTGTGCTTTAGCCTGTGCTCGAAACCTGATTCCATTCCCATTGTGCGTTTAGTTTGTGCTCGAAAGGTGATTTCATTCTTGTCATGGTTTAGCCTCTGCTCGAAAGCTGATTTCATTTTCATCATGCTTCATATCATTCACCAATCATCACTCCACCATTGTTTGTCACTCAACACAACCGTAACAGGCCATCCTCATTGCACCAGCTTGAACTTGTCCCAACTTGACTTCTTTTCCTGAATCTGCGTTCATTTCATTTCCTGCTTCCTTGAAAGGTATTACTTCCACCTGTCGTGATGCTGCTTTGAATCTTCTCGGGCACGATGCCACAAAGTTCAGGCTATCCTCGCAGTATATCCAAAGTCCTTATTTCCTTCGTTGCTTGCGTTTTTCTGCAACGATATTCATCCCTTTGACTGCCGAGGTGTCCATCAGAGTGGGGCCATGATATTCTGCTACCGTTCTCGCTAGTGCTGAATCTGGGGTGGATGTGGTGTTGGTTGTTGGGTTAGACTTCTTGTACCTTCCTTCTCATCTTCCTGACTTCATTTTTGCCACTTATGTTCTTATTTGTGAATCTCTTTTTGAGCACAATTTGACGAATTCAACCAGGCTTTCTGGCCCCATGGGGTGTTGTAGGGAGTCCTTAAGTTCATTGGATAGCCCTTTTTGTAAGGCATCCATTTAGGCTTCAATGTTCCATTTGACATCTGCTACATATCTTGGGAATTCCACGTAGTATTGAGAACACTCGCAGTGTGGTAGAATAATCGTTCCCACCACAAAATCCACGAGATTATTGGATTCGTGCTGGGCTAGGGTTGTTGAGGCTCTGCCTCGGGCCATTGCCAGGGGTTAAAACTTTATATGGACCTGCACGACACGCATTCAATCATCATCCCATTTCTTTTGTTTATCAGCAAAATGTAATTCTTGCTCCGGGAGGCTCCCGGAGGCTCCCGGAGTTGTCGGAGCAGTTCGAAGCAGTTCGGAGTAAGTGCAAGGTTTCGGAGGCTTTTGGAGCATGGGAGGGCTCTCCTAGAGCCTCCGGGAGCCTCCGGGAGGACCGGTGCAAGGTTCGGGAGCCTCCGGGAGCGCAGGTGCAAGGTTCTCGAGCCTCAGGGAGCGCCGGTGCAAGGTTGTGGAGCCTCCGGGAGCACCGGTGCAAGATTCTGAAGCCTCCGGGAGCGCCGGTAAGGTTCTGAAGCCTCTGGGAGCGGCCGGTACGAGATCTAGGAGTCTCCCGGAGTATTGGATGATGTGGAATCATTTGGATAAATATTCTCTATATTTTCCCCATTCTTGGGTGATTCATCTCTTTGATTACTTTATGTTTGAATGACTGCGCATTGTTATATCTATTCATATTCAAAATGAAACAGTTTGAAATAATGATACGGAAATAGGCATTAAAATAGAGAGCAACTGAGAAAGCACGGCAAGGAAAATAACATAATGATTGAAGCAAAAGAGTGTGAGGAACATAAAGCACAGCAACTAACACCTGTCCAACTCAATTAATCAAACATATTATCAATATCACCAACGCCGTCACCCATTTTGTCCGCTCCAAGGAAAGCTACTATTTCATTGGCATCCTCTTTACATAGATGAGTGATGCGTTCTCTGCACTTATTGATGATTGCATTTTGGCTGGTCGGATGGATGGACCGCCAATGATTATAGGCTCTCAGAGTAACGTCTGCAATCCAAATTTGGTTACTCATTCAGGTACCCATGTGTATAAATAAGCGTAACCAGAGTCTAATGAAATAGGGAGAAGCTTGAAACGGCAAACCAGGCGCGCCCAAAAGAGATTGGTGCAGATGAAATAGATATGAAAAAGATAATAATTACTTTGATAATCATCCTGGGTAAAGTTTGTGGTGACTTTTGTGCCCTGCTCGTAGTGTGATAGGGCACAGTGGATGGCGGCCGTGGCAATTGCTAACGTCCAGGGAGATACCGGATCGAAGTATTTAGCTGTATGTGGGAGCCGTCCTCAGCTGTTCACCGTAAAGAAGAAGATATGATATATGAGATCTAAGATCTCAAACCTGGTAAACGAGGCTTTCTTATCACCGACAATTTTCATCATGTATGAGTCTTCAGCTAGCATATGCGCGATTTGGTATTTCAGGTCTTCTTGCGAGCAAATATCAAGGCGGTAGCTTCCCACAACGGTGCGCCAAGCAGCCTCAGCCAGTCGCCCACGCAAGCTACTAATTTTGCTATACAGCTATATATGTTGTTAATACAAATCACCATTCCTCGTGCGGCAGGCGAAACTTACAGCCTCTCGAGTCTGAAAATCTATGTCTTTTCAGGGGCCACCGGTCTGCTGACATACCAATGGACTGTTTTCCGGTGCACCGGCGACCCGCCTCTGACAATCCTGAGCCTCAATTGATAGCTTCCAGCTCTCTGCCATAAGCTCATATTTTTCGTCCTTCGTTAACGGCCATGGGTTTTTGGTAAAGAGAAGAGTGGCGAGGAAGTCTTTCGCCAGCTCGAACGTTTTCTTGTTGTTTTCTGGAACGCTTTGGTCTTTTGTTCTTGTGGTAGCAACAACTGGCACTGATTCACTTGTAGTACCAGGCTGTAGAGACACCTGCAGATTTGTGTTGGACTTGGTACGCTTCGTCGGAGGTTTCGGTATAGCAGATGTTGAGCGAAGTCCTAGTCGGGGTAAAACTGTAGTATCTGCTTGGCTCCTTTTCTTCTGTGCTGGAACAACGGTTTTACGCAGTACGCCCTTGTTCCGGCGGACCGGTGGCTCAGGCTTACCAAGATCATTTTCACCGTCAGAAGAATCATCTGAGTGTGTAACGTCGGGGTCGAGATATACGTTGTCATGCTCATCATCTCCGGGATAATCCTCCTGCATACAATTAAGAAACCATATCAATAATTATCCTCTTAATGAATATTTAGATAACAGGGAGTGAAAAAAGAACAAACTTCTTCAAACTGTTCCGGGTACTCCTCCATCTGCTTTGCCCTGGCTGCTGCCCGTTCAAGGTACACCTCCTGATTCTTTTGCGAATAATGGCTCAGAATGTCTTGTGTGGAGTGTTCCATTTAACTGACAAATAACAGGAAGTGATATAGAAAGCGGAAAGTGGAATTGGAAAAAACAATGAATGGCTGGATGGTGTAGAGATGGTGTAGATCAACTCGTGGTGAACCTGAAACTTGATTGTTAATTGAGCGAGGTTTGAACTTGTTCGATATTTATACAACTGTAGCTGCTCCCCGGCACGCCGGACGGACGAAATTCGTGGATAACTTGAACTGACCATTAGAGACCCTAACACCTAGAATTAGTTTGTTGCAGACTGTGAAGGAGGCTAGGGTGAAGCAGAACTTACGGCCTATACCAACTTCCAGGCACTCAGGCAGGAGACCTGTATGCAAGCAGCCAGCACATACCAGGAGCACACACGAATGCCTGCTCGTACCTCACAGACGGTTGAGGAGGCGCTAGGATGAAGTATCACTTACAACTGCATACGAACTTCCAGGCGCGCCAGCAGGCGAGCAGTTTGCAAGCAACCGGCACAGACCATGAGCACATACGAATGCCCTGTACCTGACAGCCTGTTGAGGAGGCTAGGGTGAAGCATAACTTACAACAGTATATCAACTTCTAGGTGTGCCGGCAGGAGAGCGATTTGCAAGCTAACTACACAACCATCAGCATATACGAATGCCCCCGTAACTGATAGACTGTTGAGGAGGCTAGGGTGAAGCATAACTTACAACTGTATACCAACTTCCAGGCGTGCCGGCAGGAGACCGGTTTGCAAGCTAACTACGCAAACCATTACCACATCCGAATGCCCCATTGCCGAACAAATACATGTTTTCGGATACCATCAACAGACCGCGGAAGTATGCACGCTACTGAATTTTGAAAAGCATTTTGAAAAGCAGTTCAGGACAGGACCTTACATTACAACTTGCACAGGCGTGCCGTCTTAAGACTTCCCATAAGTACATCAGCCGTAAAACTAGCGATGAAAGCGGTGAGGTGTGTGCAATGATCGTGCATTAGAGGACGCGCGGGAAAGTTGTTGGCGATGTCTGGTGCAGTTCACCAGTAGAGTGAGTTGATGCGCCATCGCAAGTCAGTGGATAAGTTTCAGGATCTAACGTTAAATCTGCCAAAGTAGCAGCTATTATCCTTTGGATATCATTCCGTGTGTAGTTTGACACGGAATGGAGCGAGATTCTTCGGAAGGACTCGTAGTTTTCTTGAATATGGTATGCCGTTGTGGTCTGTGTGGTTGGTGGTAAGGTCAGAAAGGGGCAAACACGATCTCATGGGGATGACCTCAAGTTCAGACACTCCTCCCACAAGACCCCATCTAGCCGGGGCAATTGACGGGTATATAGCATTGCACTCAGGATACGGAATGATAAGAGAGCATATATAAGCAGTTGAAGATATTTCAGATAGGACGAGAGAGAGTTGTTGACCTAGAAGAAAATCTAGAGGGGAGGAAATCTAGAGGGGAGGAAACAAAGGTGTTTGGCCCTACAATGCCAAGATGGCAACGATAAGTCAGGTCATGTGTGCTCTCTCCAATCACTAAAACTATTATTCCACACGATTTCTTTTAGATTGACACTTGACTCTTGATACATTATGCAGCGTCTGATACGTCAATTGCCTGGTTTATGAATAATGCTATTTGTGCAAAGTCAATAAAGCCTATGTTCAAAAATTTTGGTGTATGATGTCGTTCATGAACTTTATTTAATTAAGATGGGGGAAGTATAAGAAATTAGCAGGTGAGCAACACTTAACCTTAAAAGTTGACAAGCGACGGGTGTTGCTGTCAATTGATTACCGGTGCCCGGGAAATCCTCAGACTCTCTCCCCTCATCCAACTCATGCATCTCTCTCATCCGAGTACCTCGTACTCAGCTCAATCATACTCAGCTCATGTGTTGCTTGCTAGAGTAAGTACCACGTCAATCTCTCGGCGGACCGAGCATACGGAGTTGAGTCAAATTCAGTATAAGTCCTAAATGTTCGCTACGACTAATACATATTAGGTTAAGAATCAAACATAGTGACAAAGTTATGAAGGAACCGTTTCCTCATTGGGGAATCAAATTTATTAGCTCATAATCATTCATGTTCAGGCGCACCGAGATGGTCTCAAAATTTACTCAGGTGCTCAGAAAATATGTGAGTTGTGTGGATTTTGCTGGTGCCCTGATCGCAGACAACATGTGGTTGGGTGAATGGATACCTTGAGACAATCAATGCTTGCAGCATACAACACGAAAGAGTCAAAAATAGATTAAAGACGCGAGAACACAGTTCAAAATGCTAGAGCTAAACCTAGAATATACTAACTCTACGTTCAGATCGCCATTCTTGATCCTGAAATATAACTAATCCAGAGAGTACTCCGGTGAGAAATGCATGACTGAGTGAGAGGTTCTTGAGAGAGATTTATGAGCTGGGAATGAGATTGTTGTGATTCTCTAATCAGCGAATTGACGGCAACACCCGTATCATGCTGGACAACTTAAGGTTAGTAAGGTTAGGTGCACCGCATATTTCTGATTAGTTCTGGTATACGAGACACCCTTTGTGTCCGAGCTGGTGGGCAAATTTCTTCAAGACTCTCTTATTGGCGAGGTTGAATCTTCCGATACAATTGACAATGTAGAGTCGAATACTCAGGGTCAAGGTTAAATCTTCCGATACAATTGACAATATAGAGTCGAATATTCAGGATCAAGGTTGAATCTTCCGATACAATGTAGAGTCGAATATTCAGAACAAGGTTGAATCTTCCGATACAATTGACAATACTATTGGCGATTGAATTCCGTCTCAAGTGGACGCTACAAAATCCCGTGAACACTAAACATTTTGACTAACAATAAGATCTTAAAATAAAACAACCGTGAACTCCAGAAACTTCCGCTACAAGTGCATCTATTAACCAATCCTGAACTCCAGAAACTTCTGCCTCCAAGTACGTCTACAATACAACCATGAACTGCTGAAACTTCCACCACAAGTGCCTCTATAAAAATGACCATCATTGCAACAGAAAAAAAAGTGCCATATCTTCCCGAATGAATAAGTTAGTGGGACTATAAAAAATAATACTGGGATATACCTACATGAGAATTCCAAAGTTTTTCCTAACCTACAAATTATCACCATCTCCTCATCCCTGGGCAAGCCGTTCGGTGTCCCTCTCACATTCCTTGAGCTTCCGGTATATCATATTGATGGTTATATCGGGGTGATTCATCAACCCATGCAAGACCCTCATATCTGCAACTCCAGATCTCCGGTGAAGCTCACTGACCCGAACATCATAACCCTCTGGCCCACTGTTCAGTAGCCATGTGTGCGGTACACGTTTTGCCCTATTGTACCACTCGAGCGAATGCCTGTCGTTGTTCATTCAACACCCAAAACTTTGGTGTGATAACGGCATGATTGCTGCAGTTAAATTTAGGCCTGTGCCACCGACCTTTGGAGTTGTAACGAATATTGAGGGTTGCGAGAATCTTGGAATCGTAGTTGCATGTCAGTCCGCTCTTGCGAGTCGATCTCAGCGTACATCCAGAAGATATCGACATAGTCGCCAAAATAATGCTGGATCAACCATTTAAGAAGTCGGACTTGCCCAGGAGAGAACAAAATACCACCGCTTTCTGAGGAGGTGGGTCGGACGACACAATTTCTTCGGCTTCCGGGATATCTTTTTCTAGCTCGGCAGGTGAATATTCCGCCGGCTCACGTACAAGCATCGGAATGAAGTCCTCCCGTAGCCACTGGAATAATGGAGGTTCACTCAAGTCATCAATCTCAGACCAACTCTGAATCCACTCGCCCCTAACATTCTTGTCCTCTGTATTCGCCAAGACCAAAGAGAAACAGGCCAATCTCCACCGGTGCACCCGGTAGGCACCTCCCTCACCTTGAGACTTATATCGGTTCACAAGTTGCTGTAGAGTTTGTTGTTCTGCCGTGGTCCATGTCAGGTTGACGATATGTTCTTTCACCTTAGGCATCTCTACCAACGGTTCTCCATCGGCTAGTTTAGACTCTGACCACCTCCGGATAGTCCATGGTTTGGCTATCCTTATAATCTGCTCGGATGCAGCCTTTTGAGCCTCGTCGTCGTCAGACCTGATGCCTTGTGTCAAACTCCGAACGGCAACATGGAGTGCTTCCGCACCATGCAGCTCCATTGATGTTTTCTCTTCCGGTCGAATCGGCGCGCCAGAGAACAGCCATATCGTTGATTGACCCAGTCATTGAGCGTGTGGTACGCTGGTGTCGCTGTCACCTGCAGTTTAAATCCGATCTTGGCCTCTACAGCAACACTCCATCCCTGGGAATCACGTCCTTTGTACCGGTGTGATTCGTCAAAGATCGCGAAGCTCCAAGCACACTTGGTGAGTTGCCCTTGACCATTCGGTTTCGCTCGTGCCGTTAAGGTATCGTATGATATGAGATGGATGTTCCACCTTCGTTCCGGCTCGTCTGCAGAGGCGTTCAGATCTTCATTTGTAAGGTTGTAATGGTTTGGGTCCAACAGATCGATTATAGTGAAATCCGTGTTGTAGGACATGTCTTTTATGACACTTTTAAACGTCTCGCAAATTCCAGGAAGGGTGACTATTAAGATTGGTTCGTGGGCCGATACCAGGCATGGATCACCAATAGG
>WHVE01001179.1:0-25657 GCA_015178995.1 Trichophaea hybrida
TAACCCTTGCCCACTGGGATGATTTGAAAGATGTGTGGAGGGATATATGGCCAGTGACATCTGTCTCGTCGCCCTTCAAAAGCTTCTCAGAGGACTCTCTCAAAGAAGACAGTTTTGGCTGGAGGAGTATAGGAAGAGGATGGGAGTGTCAAAGGTTACCTGGGAGAGAGAAAAAGAGGAATATACTGAGTTAGTGGATTTGCAGATTATGAAGAACATAGGTAATATGTAGCATAATGATCGAGATCATTCGTAATGGGTGGTAAAGAACCATCAAGAAGTGGAATGGGTAATGGGTGGCAATCTAACTAACCAGTAGTGAACTAGTGGATTTTGAACTTACAAACTGCACTGCACTGCACTGCAAGCCTCCACCCACTGCACTGCACTGCCAAGAACTAACTACATACCACACTGGTTAACTCATTACAAGCTGTGCACTGGTTCAACCGTTGGGAGGTCTGTGTATAATAAGTCGGAAGGTAACCAATGGAAAACAACGTTTTGTACGACATATGAATTACAAAGCCTGTCCGAATATTCGTTCGCTATTGTATTCTCGCAATTCGTTATCGAAGCAAGTTGTGTTATGAATTGAAATCTAAAAGCAACGAAACAACACCCCTTCGTCTTGCATAGGTCGGGTAATTTACCACAGTAGGCTGATGTGATATGATAATGTAATAGAACAGCCATGATATATACATACAGTAATTGATACCGTGTCGCCTCTCGATCACTCCCGGAATGCTCACAATGCCCCGCCCACCTCTGCCCCAAGATTCTCGCTTCCGAGGTCCTCGTTACCAGGATCATCATCGCCGAAATCACCCACACACTCCTCCCCCTCCACCGGCTTTCCACCACCTCCAATTGCCTCCCCCCTCACCATCTCCCTATACGCCATCTTCACCAACTCAATCAACTCACAACCTAAATACCACTGCCTCGGACCCTCGGGAGGATACCGTTTCTCCGCTACTCAAAGCCACGTTAGTACTCATTCAGTTCCCTCTACGGTAGACATACGGATCGAAATATTAAGCTTCCGCAGCTTCTCAAATTGTGACACGGCTGCCGCGAGTTCCAACGGATGATGTGCAGAAAGGTGCGACATTACAGTGGGATGTGCACACGATAGCCGGATAATCTCTGACAGCGCTTCCGGGCTGATGGCGCCGTTGGTAGGTGTCGGTATACTAGCGGCGCGCAGGGGAGCTTGAGAATTCGGTGGCGAGTGATAGGCCGAGTCTTCAAGATCCCGAGTGTGTTCGCTAGGTGCATCGGGGCCGTGGGGTTCATCTCCCCCCTTGTCCTCTGGTTTCGGCCGGGACTTTACCCGACCCTGTGCAAGCTGGTTAAACCACTGCAAGCCATCCACGCTCTGCTGTACCTCCCATTTCCCGCTAACTGTGTTCCAGGTGGTGATTCGAATGCCACTCCTCTTGATAAACGCCTTTGCGAACGGAAATATCGCCCAGGCAAACCGAGCAAAGAGGAACTGGGGGGAGATGACAGAACTCAAGGCCGCGATCTCGCGGTTATGGTAGATTGGGCAGAAGTCGGGGGTGCGAGCGAGGAAATGGACGTAGAACACGCCGGAGTTGGCTTTGGGAACGAAGACGAAGACGCGTTTGTCGAATGCGGAATGCAAATCTTTCCGCAGCGCTAAGAGATTGTCGATATCCGTTGTGGGGTTTGAATCGGAGATCTGTTTGTTGGATGCATAGGCGGACATGCTGTTGGCGCAATACTGGGGGCGGTGTCAGCGTCACAAAGCAATAGATATGACATAATTAAATGGGAGAGCACAAACCCAATTCGCTTCCTCCTTCGGAACCACATGTGCGCTCTCTAGCCCATCCGCGTAGTCAGATATCTTACACCGGCGATCCCGCTCTTTCACGAACTGCGACACCGCAGAGGTAGCGATAATAGGCTCCACGGTGTCCACCTCGGCGTCTCTATCACCATCACCGGTAAGGTTCCAACTCACAAGAGTTGCGAAATGCTCATGTGGGAAACCCCAGCGCCTAAAATCAGGACAGACAGGGTAGTCGGGGGTATCATCGGTATCCCAGTCGAGTGGGTAAAAGTAGTACCGCGGTTCCGACAACAGTTCATCGAGATCCAGAGGGGGGTTGACATCGTCAGGGTTGGCTTGTATATATGTAGAAAACTCGGACTGTGTGAGCAGTCGTGGGAGAAGTATTCCGATGCGGTTGGCGGCGAGGAAGAAGCAAGCGGTGGCTGCAGTGTTGTAGTGAATGCCGAAGTACGTACGAAGAATGGGGGTGGTGGTATCGGTTAATTTCAGGTTTGCTGTTGCGTCGTTGAGATCGATGTGCGCGACAACAGGAGGGGTGGTGGTGGTGATGGAGTCGACTTGTGGGAGTAGGAGCATGACGTGGAGAATGGGAGGTAGACTGGGATAGCCCGGGTGACAGAGTTCTACTACGGCTTTCCGTCGCCGTGGCATGACGAGACGCGGGATTGCATTATCGGATATGTTGACGGGACCTCGTAGGTCGATGCGGGACATGGTGATGTGGGAGATTGTGAAGTGCTGTGCGTGGTTGGGACAACGTCATGTGGGAAAACGCGACCGTCGATGCCAAGCTACAGGGGTCAGCAGTGATTGATTAGATCGCGATAGCTTAGGTGCACGAACATAAAATGTTTATGCATCCGCCGGCTCGCAAGATGTGTGGCGACGCTTATTGTGTGGTGGCAAGATTGGCGAGACTCGGAGCGACAAATGGTGGAGAAGGCACGCCCAAAGATTCTCTGTATATATGCCGATACTTTCTTCTCTCTTCTCACTGTACCTACCCTAGGGAGTCTATGTTCACTATTCTCCCCTTGATATTCGCAACACACATTCAACATCACTCAAAACCACCGATATGTATGTTACCATTGCAATAACTCCACATTTCTGGCAGTTATAAACGTAGCAAGGGATTCAAACAGGATGGGAATCCCGTCCTTCTCCTGGCCCGGTGAAATGTTAAGTCCCATTGACGGATCCACCCCATACCCAGATGGGGTGCCCTGTCCACGAATGGGGTTTATTTGTTTGTTTGTTTGTAATCATATGACATTCAGCCGCTTGCAGCCATGGCATGATCCGAATCCTGTTCCAACCAACCAAGGCCAGGCACAAGGCCACAGCACCCCAGCCTTCCCTTCTGCCAAGGCATATGTCATGATCCCCTTCTCCCCATTTCCGCCAGACAACAGAAACCTTTGACTACATTGTTTCCACCCTCTTCTGCATATCTTTGTGCCCCCGCCCTACTCGTGTTTTATACTGCTTCCACCCTCCTGTTCCTCTACATCATCATCCCCTTCCCTGTCCTTCATTACTCTTCCCATGCCTGTATTGCATAAAAACTCCAACACTGGCTTGATGTCTTCATCATTATCAACACCTGAGACATTGGCACCTTTCTCCATCCCTCCTTCCACTTGCACTTCAATTTCAACTGATTCTTGAGGACATTGTACTGTCTCCTCCATTTTCCGCACCACTGGAAAAGGTGGACTTTGCATTGCCTCTTCATCAGGAAAATGTTTTTACCTACATAAGCAGCTGTTGCGTATGGTGCGTTTGGTGCATTGGGAATAACCCCTGCAACTGTGGGTATGGTGAAAAGAACTTTTCAAAAAACAACTTATCCGATTGTCAGTATAACTTATATGGTTGTACAATCAACTATTAGTGAACTGATGACATTGTTACATATTGCCATGACCACTTTCCTTTCAATTCAAATTTCTCTAAGTTCCTGAGACACCTACCATCAGTCATACAACTTCTAAAGTTGCCGATCAAGCGAACGCTATAGTACACCCCCCCCTTCTCCTTCTTCGACCATATTTGATTTGTTCTGACAATTGCAGTTGATCTCTAAAACAAATGCGAATAGCTGCATACAATTCGTCGCATTGAATCAATCCCGCTTGGGTACTCTATGTATTGGTCACACTGCTCCCAAAGTGGCCCCACAAGCAAAACAAATAGTACTCCTCCTTTTGCTCCTCTTTCTTCTACATGGGATTGGTTCTGACGATTGCAGTTTCTGTCTGAATTGAACGGCAAGTGCTGTATTCTATTGCACGTGTTTAGTCAATCCAGTTCGGGTACATCAGGCATCGGTCGTCCTACTCCCTCAGTTGCCCAACAAGCGAAACGATTAGTACTCCTCCTTATGCTCCTTCTTGACCTGAATCTGATCAGTGTCGACTATTGCAGTTCCACTCTGAATCAAATGGAAATAGCTGCATTCGATTCGTGGCATTGAGTCAATCCAGTTCGGGTACTCCAGGTATCAGTTACCATGGGTTGGCTGATGTTGTCATAGGCTAAGGTAAAGGCCTTCAACCTGACATTCCCACTGTTCAGTTGATCTTTGCCCAGACTTTCCGATACGTTCTCGTATACATTTACACTTGGCTGATGCCATGTCTCAAGGTGTCTTTCCGTTCCCTCTTCAATTTCTCCCAGTCTCTTTCCTGGTACCCTTTCATCATTTCAATATTTGCCTGAATGGTTTTGGAATGATAATATGGGAAGGTGGAGATAACATCATCCTCAGATGGGTCTGCGCCTGTGCGAGAGGAGAGGCATTTGTATGCTTCAATGAACTTGTTACCATCAGCCAAATCAAAAACCGGGGCTACCATAGTTTCCGGGAGCGGCATTGTGTTTGTCTCCTTGGCAATTGCAACGAGGAGGGACACAATGACCTTTTTCTGCTCTTGAATACAGTTCTGGGAGTTGGTGCAGGCAATGTAACTAGGGCCGGAGGAGACATTGGCAGGACTGGACATTCAGCCTTTCTCAGGCTGGGTGCAGCAGTGGAATGGACGTGGGCATGGTCAAACATGATAGACCTTGAGCTGGCGGTGGTAGCAGCTGTGGTCATTTGTGCATTTTTGGAACTGTGTTTTGGCAATTGCACAATGGGTGGGAGAGTAGAGTTTGGTAATGTGGCCTCGCCGTCCCTTCTTGCACATTGAGTTCTTGCTAGCTCCTTTGCCTGGTTTGTGAGTATCTTGGGTAGTTTTGTGTCCCTTTTCCTATATGTCATTTGTTTCGGATCAATTCTGAGCATCTTTTGGCGTGATTATTTCTATCCTGTGGTGTCCGAAGCTGGCGGTCCAGCCACTGAATATATGCATTTAGTAGTAAGGTTGGTGCTTGGTTTGGTGCTCATTCTTTCAGTGTCATTGTTTCCATTCAATATATTTGAAACTTATGTTCCTGCCGCTCAATATGCATTTAGTGCTAAGATTAGTGGTCAGGTGCAGAATTTGTTCCGGTTATGAGGTTGGTGCCTTTGGTATTCGTTCTGGTATAAAGTTGATGTTTTGTTGTTCTGCTATTAGGTCGGTGCCTTGATTGTTGTCCCAGTATGAAGTTAGTGCTTGTTATCCTGGTATGAAGTTGGTGCTTGTTGTCCCAGTATGAAGTAGGTGCATGTTGTGGCAGTATTCAGTCGGCACTTGTTGTCCCGGTATGAAGTCGTTGCTTGTTGTCCCAGTATCAAGTCACTGCTTGTCGTCCTCTAATGAAGTCGGTGCTTGTCATCCAGGAATTAAGTCCGTACTGGTCATCCCAGAAAAAAGTCGGAACATCGGTTTTTGTCCCGGAGTGAAGTTGGTGCTAATTGTCCCGCTATTGAGTTGGTGCTTCGGTTGTTGTCCCGGTGTGAAGTTGGTGCTCATTGTTCCGGTGTAAGGGTGGCGCCTTGCTTGGCGCTGACTTTTTTATAGTGAGTTGTGGGGTCCTTTCCTGCACCATTCAGTACTTACTTTTCCGATCCAAAAAAATCCGCCTTTGTGCTTTGTTTGTGGCAATTTGAACAGTGTGTCAAGGGAGGCATTCCCAGTGACTTCCTTTTTCTCGCTCTACAAAAACTTCTAAGAGAATTATATTAAGGCAGCCTGTTTCGGCTTGAGGATCGTAGGAACAGGATGGGAGTGTCAAAGGTTGCCCAGACAGAGACAAACGGAGAAATGCACCAAGTTAGTTGATCTGCAAATTCAAACCTTCTAACAAACATTAGGGAAGATATAAGCTCAGTTTGGAGTACAGCAAAAGGCTGGATTGTCTCTATCCACCAGCACTCCTGAATATATATGCCCCTTAGCACTATCATACCCTTGACATCTCCGAACGCACTAGTGCCAGTAGTGGTGGGTGACAGACGTTCCCACCACAAAGGCAAAATTTGAAATTCAAATTACACCATATGCTGAAATACCATTCCATTTAATGTATGGCATCTGGTAACCTGAACCAAATGAGCTGCGGTGGATGATTGACAGAGTTATTTGTAGATGTTTGATTCAGTTCTCCCAAAGCAATTTCACCTCACCAGAGTCATAAATGCCAATTCCTGGGGGTATGTGGCATATGAATGTATAATATTGCCCCATATATACCATATTTGTCAAAAATTGTCATTCTGTTCCACATATAAAGGATTCACCCAACTCTGTTCAAGGCTTCTGCTATTTGACCAAATTGGCCTAGGTAGCTAGTTGCTACAAAATTTGAATTGGAGCAGCCAATACAAAAATAATAACCTTCACCATGAAATTTGAATTGTACAAGTAGAAAGTTGTTTTGTTTCCTCTAGCAAACGTACCAAGTAAGGACATGAGAGTGTTCCTGGATATCTTCAGATACAATACAAAATTTATCATGCACTACACTTATATTGCCATGCTGCTATACCCAATTAGAATTTGTACAATGAGCAGAGGGGACATTGGGCAACAATGCGAAAAATCTTGAATGGCATTCCATACACCGGATGCTAGACAAAGGCGTGGCGAGAGTGCTTTCGAAATACTCAAGATGGAATTTTCAAATTCTACAGTCATTGTCCTACCAGACCCTAAAGCTCAAAGCTGTGTACATATTGATACTACCCAATACACTTTGGATATTTTGCTCTCCCAGGTGCAAAACATTCCATGGAAAGAACGGGGTTATTGCAGCAATGAAATACACAATATGGAGATACAATACTGTGAAAATATCAAAGGCCCTTGCATTATCCGGTCATGCAGAATTATACAAGAACACACATTCTACAGGCAGCAATAGGGCTATTTTCTGAACTGATGGACAATACAATGCTGCATTGAATGCTTACACAATTATACCTTGCTATTTTGGAGGCCGATATGCGGAATGTCCCCCAGAATTATTACTTGAAGGTGATGCATACCCTGGGCATCAAGAATCCAGGTGCAGATGAGATATCTTGCCACAGAGATTTTCTTGGGAAGCGTTGAAATATGATGGTACTTCAAGTTACCATGGCTGCAAAATATATTGATGACCTAGCAGCAGTGATAGATGAACATGAATGGTTCGGATCTATAGCACATTTCATGGACAATCCCAGTTCATACCTAATACTATCCACCGAATAAATGAAACATTGCAAACAATTTGCATTGTTCAAAATGGTCCCAGATTACCGGACTACAGTCCAGGTTGGAATCAGAACTCAGCACCGCAACCGGTTCTGGTACAGCCGATCAACCAAACTACCATATCACAAGTGGTTCCAACCTGGAATCACACTGAAATCTGCGGAGCATTCGTGTGTTTCACCTGCAGCAGATCCACATTTTTCATTGGCCCCAATAATTCCACGACTGCGGCTCTAATTCTGTATTTGAGATCTGATTGGCTCGCAATAGGTTCCATATTCAGAGTGAGTGGTTTTGGAGACTCTTCAACCTCGTGCTCTCCGATTGATGATACAATTAGTATTTGTTGAGTTGCTGTGTAAAACAGTCCTTTTTGGCTATATTTTTGGCTTCATTTCACAGCGACTCAAAGAATTTGAATTGAATTGCAAACTTGAAAACAGAGGGTAAATGAATGTCAAAAACAGCAAAATCCATGTATAGAACATATTGTGATCCAATCAGAACTCAAATACTTAAGAGGAGCGAGACGTTTGGAGGTGGAACCCCCCAAAACCTTGAAGGTTTGGTTTGGTTCCAGGTTTGGAACCAGAAATTATATACAGTGTGAATTCAGTGCAGTTCCAAACCCGGAAACGGACCGAACCTGAAATTTTGAACGATTCTAACACTAACTAGGTGTGGTTGCGCAATATTCACAGTAATAAACCAATGCATCAATGTGGTTGCAAGGAGATTTGGGAAACAACCATATCGATGATGATTCCAAGCTTCGCAGTGAGGATGTAATGTATGTGACCAGTAAATCGCTCAGCACCGGAAACCATCCTCCGACAGATGACATTCTTAATGTCAAATGACCAGTCTTACCCACTTTCCCTAACCTTGTAACCACTGGAGGTTGAGTATTGACCTCTTCACCACTGTTTCCATCGTCAAGGTCATCAACTGGATACTACGTATTTCAAAAAGATATAACAGCACACTCCGCCCTGTCTCGTTTCTCATTATTCCATCCCCCTCTATTTGTGATATCTTCCTCCTTATCCTCCCAATCACTAACGGAATTTGTATTCACCCTTTTCAAATCTATACCCACCATTTTCACATGTTTGGACCGTTTGAGTCTCTTTGCTACAGTGCTGCTTCACCTGCAGCCATATTCTTGTGGTTTTTCATTTTGGCCGCATTTTCTTGATCAATCCTCTTTTTCTCTCATTTCAGCTGTACCACATCCTCAGCTGTATACACACAGGCTGTAAAATGGTGGTGTTGATCTTTGACTGCAACTGCAGTCGTATTCTTGGCCCCAGAATGAACCAATCTCACCATTTCCTTCCCCAATTCACTGTCAGCCAGTGCCCCCAGGGCAGACCATCTCATCTGCCCTATGGAAGACGTGAACATTACGGAAGAAGGTGTTCGACCAATGACAAGGTGTAATTCACTGCACACAAGTCTGCTGATGGCTCAAGGCTTTTGGGAAGTTTTGTTTGAGCAGCAAAGAGTGGGTTTGGTGGCATATCAGAATGAGTGTGATTCAGTGATTGGCATTCGAAAACTTTGTGTGAGATCAATGGCCCAATCACACTAGCTATCAATGCACTCAAGATGTCTTTGAGTGTAAATGCTGCAGCCCTTCCCCGGGTGAAAAGCCTATTGAAAAAGATATTCATCAAATAAATTGATATTCCGGAGTGATGTCTCCTCATGGTACTGTCTCTTCATGATGGCTTTCACTGCTTTTCTCATTCCCAAATCGTACTCATTTCCATAACAGTGTGATAATGGATGAAAGAGACCTACATTCCGTAGCTGTAAGACAGGTATAGAGTCTGCTGGGAGGCAAATGGATTGTAAATCTCATTTTAGCAAAAATTGAAAAACTGTCATATCAAATGTAATCCATGCCCATCAAGAACTGGAATAGGCGGCAGATCCTTGGCACTAATGCAGCCAGCAGGAGAAGGAGAACATTTCGATGGTACCCATAATTCGGCTGTGAACTTTTCAAAGATCTTTTTCATCCATTCCAATCCTAATGTCATTTTTGGTCCAACCCTTCAATGACCAAGCAAAGATAGCCTGCTTTGTAGCCTGAACTCTTGCATACCATCCTAGTATATGCTTTCCACCTTGATTGATACACATGGGTGTGATGTCCATACCGCAGCAGATATATACTCAATAACTGTACCGATTTCCCGGTTTCCAGCATGTCTATAGCACGGAATCCTTCAGCATCCATTGCACATATCATTCACTCTCAAGGCCGGGCCCTGCATAACCCCCTTCTGATTGATAGTGTGAAGGTTTTTTGGATGAACATTGAGCATTCTTATCAGTTTTCCCATATGTAATGATCATTGTTATTCAAAAAGTATGCCATATATGAAACAATCTTACTTTGAAGAAGAAGTCTCTCGGATGTCAGGGTCATTCACATTGGTTATCTGGCGATCCAGGCCCTGACTGCCCTTACTAGTACTACCATAATGTCCATTTAGAATATGAGTAAGCCAGTATTTGCACAGTTGACAGCAATGTTGTGTGGATAGCAGTTATAGTGCAAACTCCTTAACCATCTTCCCCTGCCGTGGGTGTCCCAGGTCATTCAAAGCTTCACAGAATCTTACAATAGATTTTTCTTTTTGGGAGTGAACATCTGCTCCTTCAAATGCGAAGTACAGCAGGGCTGAGCGCCACAGAGATGATCTTGCAGGGTACCATATAAAATGCCACACATTGAGTCTGCTGTTTCGGTGGATGCCATTTCACGACTAAGATGCGTCTGTTTGGCATCTCAGATTTCTTTTTCTCTGTCTGCAACCAGTTCTTTGGGTATTATGTGGCCCATGGGAGTGATGGTACAGAGGGAAAATAAAAATCAGGTTCAGAAGCGGTGAAAATATGAACGCCTGCTCGGGTGCTCACATTCTTGATTGCATGATTGGTTGCTAGGACATAGGCAGTCAGACCAAGAAATACATTAGAAGCAGAATGTAGTGTAAATGTGATAGCAGTGGTGAAGTGATGGCAGCCGGCCGAGGGCCGGGTAACTGCCCAGCATATAGTGATTTCGTGGGAGTGCAATTGCACTCCAGCGATAATCTTACATATTACTTCACTCCATATAGTCACATATTCTCGTCTGCAACCGTATCTATTCTATTTGACATCTCTGGCCTTACGGAGCCCTACTAGCACGTACTCATCTTTACACTATTATTGCTCTACATCCATCAGATATGTTTTGCTCACATCGGGAAAAAATCCCTGCATCTGGGCGCATTCGCCATGTCCAGACATGGGTTGTGCGCCTGGAGCGCCGGGAACGTCAGTAGGCAGGGTAATATGTAAATCTGCGACGATACGATTTACAACACTGTTAATGCAACTCTGGGTGCTCTATATTTATACAGTTGCATATCACTCTGCGAAGTGCCCTGTGACGCTTATCATACTGTGTTCTTCGTCTGGCCGTTCCAATTGCATGGTGCCTGGTGCTCGGTGGTGAAACTGCCAGCCAGACGAGATCCTCGATGATCTCCAGCCAGCCGAGAGCCAGACCAGCTCGATCGCGTCCAGCCAGCCGAAAGCCAGCCCAGCCCGATCATCTCGAGCCAGTTGTGAGCCAGCCGACAGCCAGCCGAGAGGCACAAATCCTCGATTATCCAGCCCAGCACAATCATCTCCAGCCAGCCGAGAGCCATCTCTACTCAAACGATTTCAGCCAGCCGAGAGCCAGACCAGCTCGATCGCGTCCAGTCAGCAGAAAGCCAGCCCAGCTCGATCATCTCCAGCCAGCCGAGAGCCAGCCCTACTCGATCGCCTCCAGCCAGCCGATTGCCATTTCGGCTCAATTGTGTCCATTTCAAGTTACCCAGCTATCGGCTCGACCAGTCAGGCACTCCCATTTCCACTCCTTTTCCGCCCCCTTACTTTCAACCGTATTTGTACTTTAAGTTCTAAGTTCAACTCTATGATGCTCCTCTGTCTCTCTCACAGTCACTCTCTTTATTTGCAATGCTAATGGATATACACACAAGTTTAATCGATATAACCAGCTAGCCGGGCTTGATCATCTCCAGCCAGCCGAGAGCCAGCTTGGCTCGATCGCGTCCAGCCAGCCAAGAACCAGCCCAGCTTGAACATCTACATCCAGCAGAGAGCCAGCCCAACTCGATCGTGTCCAGCCAGCCGAGAGCCATTTCGGCTCGATCGCGTCCAGCCTGCAGAGAACCAACCCAGGTCGATCATCTACATCCAGCCGAGAGCCAGCCCTACCCGATCGTGTCCAGCCAGCCGAGAACCAGCCCAGCTCGATCATCTACAGCCAGCCGAGAGCCAACCCTACTCGATCGTGTCCAGCCAGCCGAAAGCCATTTCGGCTCGATCGCGGCCAGGCAGCCGAGAACCAGCCCAGGTCGATCATGTACAGCCAGCCGAGAGCCAGCCCTACACGATCGCGTCCAGCAAGCCGAAAATCAGCCCAGCTCGATCATCTACAGCCAGCCAAGAGCCACTCCCACTCGATCACGTCCAGGCAGCCGAGAGCCATTTCGACCCCATTGCCTTCAGCCAGCCAAGAACCAGCCAAGCTCGAACGCCTCCAGCCAGCCTGCATTCAACACGCCAACCCCGCTCAATGTGCTGTTCGAAGTGCACAAAGTGAACCTCCAAGTGTACCTGATGGAAATGCTAATGCTTCTGTTCAGGTCGGCTCGGGTCCAAGTGCACCTGCAAGTGCACCTGCAAGTGCTGCTCCAAAGATCTACCAAGATTGTTTGTATATAGTTAGTAATAAATTTGTGAATCAAGACTGTGACTGTAAATCAAGGCTGCGACCGTGAATTAAGGCTGTGACTGTAGAGTGTACTGCGTTTGGAAGCAAATGCTACGTCTGGAAGCAAATGTTGCATCCGAAGCTCCAAATGCACCGTCTGGAGCTGCGTCCGGAGGCAAATGCTGCGTCCGGAGGGAAATGCTGCGTCTGGAATTCCAAGGTACGTCGAGGCTAAATAACTGACGATTTAAGCGCCCGATGCGCCCCAGGCCTACATACGTCCTAGGTGCCACTTGGTTTTTTTCCCGATGCATGAGATTTCATGATGTTACCCCTTTTTCTCTACCCGTCAACAACGTGGACAAACAAAAATACAACAGAATTAGACACTGATGATGCCTCCACAGGAAACTATATCCAAATTGAGAGTAACTGACGATCGCGTAAGCGATGACACTTTGCAGGCCGCAGCCTGCGCGTCCGGAGGTCGACAAACTTGTTTATCACGAACCAGCTTTACTCCTACGATCCAACCTGAGGGGCAAATCCAGGACGAAGAAGAAAGCGGTCTCGACAATCTTAGCGATCTCAACGACGAAGGCGACAGCCAAGATCACTCGCAATCCCGCAACCAACGTGAATCAGACACCATCAAGAACCTCCTCCAGGCGCAAGAACAGCAGAAAAAGATGGTCGAAGGGGTTATGAAGCAGAACGCAATGCTGATGGGGGCCAATGCCAGGCAGTTGAGCATACCAACTGAAGTTCCCTCCAATGCCTCGAAGAAGTTCAAAATGTCTAACCCAAAATGATTCTGCGGTGGTGCTGTGGAATTAGAGATCTTATTAGGCTCCCTTCATTCAAACTTCCGAGTTCACAGCAAATTCTTCCCGAAGGAAGACATCGACTCCATTCAATACGCATTGGATAACCTCGGGACGTGGGCGAACCACCCCGATCCGAATGAACGGAAAATGAACATGATTGACCCAATTTCGTGGGGTCAGGACCTCCAAAAAGACAATAGCCTCTGCCTATTCGACTTCGAGCTCTTCATCAACCAAATACGAAAACTCTCCAGGGATAAGGAGCAAGAGCTCAATGTGGGCATCCGTGGCTTCACCGAGTTCATGCAGGGGCACCAAGACCAAAATGAGGGCATCCGAGCATATTCTAATCGACTACGGTAGTTATGGCGGGAAGCGGACAGGGACGAAACGACCCACTTTGGAATACTTCACCATCAAGTCTGGGGGGAGTTAAAGTCGGAGCTGCGGCCGAAAATCAAGCCCTGTCATCCTGGGAATGGCATGTTCGAAACACTAGACACACTCTTTGCCCAAGCGGCAAACGTCGAAATCAAGCAGAACCGACAGGAACAGAACTGTGACATGCAACCGGAATCGTTTCAATGGCAAAAAAGCCAAAAACACAACTTCCGGCCATCTATTTCTGAGCGGACACAAACAAAACCCGACGGTTCAGGCTCAGGCATAGGCTCTAGATCACACGCCAAGCGCCAAACCGACTTACCCCCAGCACCATGGGTCTTGGTGGAAGTCTATGAGAAACGGAAAGCCGATGGAAAATGCTTTCACTGTGATGGCGATCATCAAACTCATCAATGTACGAGATACTCCCGTGCCACCTTCCCCGATGAACTTCACCCCAACTCTGACGGGCCAGGCGACCGTCAAGTTAAATGCTAGCGGTCATTCGACACCCAAAACTCAAAAACTAGCTTACCTCTCCCAACATTTGGCTTGGTGGAAGAGGTTGGACGAAACACAGCTGGGAATGGAGACCCTCGGCGCACTGGCATTAATGGCAACTTTGGATGAGATTCAACCCCACCGAATATCATTAAAATCGAGGGTAGTGCTGGATAGCCCGCAAGCCCACATGTAGAGCGAGTATCTCTGCAGTACGGCATGTCCGGATTCAGCTCACATCATCAACACAGTCCGAATTAGAGATTGACAAGGCGAAATGCAACGCGTACGAGCACTTATCGACTGCGGTGTGACAAGAATTTTATTTCTCCAAGACTCTGAAAGAGACTCGGCCTGAGAGATCAAGCAGCGGGCATCACCGCTCTGGGACTTGATGGGCGCATGATGAAGTCTGCCAGGGACAGTCGGAAAGTGAAGATGATGGATCAGTACCTATGACATCTCGTACCGGTTCATAAGTCAGATGTACTAGTCGTACCAATGCTGGCCTAGGACCTCATTCTAGGGTTGCCATGGTTCAGCACCCGAAACCCCGATATCGATTGGACATGTAGACGATCAATCTCTCTACTGACACCAAATAGAAGTGCTCCAGTAGAAAAAGTGCATTTGGAAAAGACCATGCGGGCGGCAAAGGACCCCCGTGGGCAAAACGTGGTTCCTCCGAACATACCAATGTTCGGAGCTACTGCATTCGACGATCTCTTAGCTAGTGATGACGTTGTGGAGGCATTCCCCCTACGAATTGGGGAGTGCACCGGACGGCTGGGAGCGACATTGGACTTCAGATCCTCGGACACACAAGGTGAGACCCGAGCGCTGGAGGGGCACGAGCAGAAGCAGTGGCGGTAGTTGCGGCGGATGAATGTTCCAACAATGCGGTCCTTGAATGACTGCTACCAGCTCGCCGAGTCATGAAGGGAGTGCTAGACAGCAGGGCTTGGCTCCCTTGTGGGCAAACCGTTCTTTCCTAGACTCCCGGGAATGCCTACCCTCCACCATGTTGTTGTACTACCTTAACTAATGCGTACAGATGAAGCAGAAGTGGAGACGGTAGTCACCGGCGATGGGGGGCACATTCCCGCCAAATATCAAGATTTAGTTGAGGTGTGTAGTCAGGCCATGGCAGAGCCATTACCACCGCACCGGCCAATTGACCATGCAATTGACTTGGAGCCCAGCCATCAGTTGCCATATGGGAGGATGTACAACCTTTCCGAGGTCGAGCTGCGAACCTTGAAGTCTTACAGTGAGACGAACCTGGCCAATGACTTCATCCAGCAATCATCATCACCCGCGGCAGTTTGGATACTTGTTGAAAAGAAGCAAGATGGAGGCCTAAGGCTTGCATTCGATTATTAAGCCTTGAATTCGGTCAGCAAGAAAAATAGGTATCCACTTCCTCTAATATCAGAGATGCTTGACCGCGTGCGTGGCGCCAGGATTATCACCCATTTGGACCTCCGTGGGGCCTATAACCTCATCCGAATTAGAGAAGGCGACAAGTACAAGACTGCATTCCGAACCCGGTATGGCCAGTTCAAATACAGACCGCGTCATGCCATTTGGCCTCACAAATGCACCCACTACGTTTCAAGCGTACATCGATGATTGCCTGCGACCTTACATTGACGACTTCGCTGTCTATTACCTCGACGACATCCTAATCTACACGGAAAATGAGAAGAAACATGACGAACATGTTTGAAAGGTGTTGCAATGGCTACAACAATTCTGCCACTACTGCAAAGCGGAAAAGTGCCAATTTGGAATCCTGGAGGTAAGCTTCCTCGGGTTCATGATCTCTCCTGACGGTGTCAGCATGGAGACGGACCGCATCACAATGATCGAGCACTGGCCAACCCCGAAATCAGTTCAAGATGTGCAAGTTCCTCTTGGGTTCACGAACTTCTACCAGAAGTTCATCAGGATATATACATAGGTGACATTTCCACTCACAGAGCTACTTAACAAGGCAGACTTGGAAAAGCCAAGTCAACCGACTCAGAACGACAGACGAAGTTGAACTTGGCCTAAGAAATCAGAGATACTGAAATCCAAATGGGAATGGAGGCGAGAAGCCAAGCTGGCATTCCAGAAACTCAACAGAGCATTTTCCGATGCACCTATTCTACAGCACTTAGACCTGGCTAAGCCAATCATTCTCCAGACTGGTGCCCGCGGCTTTGCAATTGCCGGCATTCTGAATCAGTTCGATGACTTCGGAATCCTCCGCCCAGTCAATTTCTACTCCAGAAAGTGCTCTCCAGCTGAGCAGAACTACAACACATACGATCAGGATCTCTTGGCCATTGTGGAGACGATTAAACAGTGGTGACATTACCTCGTGGGCACCAGGCACATGGTCTTAGTTCAGTGCGATCACAAGAACCACCTGTGCTTCCAGACGTCAAAATTGCTCTCCCGATGGCAAGCACGCTGGGCCGAGATCATATCATCTTATGACTTTGTCATCGAGCACCTGGAAGGCAGCAAAAACCCAGCCGACGGCCCATCGAGAAGGGCCGACTATGAGATCGGATATGAGGGACCTGTCACACAACTCCTGGCCACCATAGCAGCCACTTCGGTAGAGACTCCTATTGAACCATATGATGACCTTCTGCCGGCGATAAAAGCCGCCCTGATTACCGACCAATTGGCTGTCGACGTCTTGGGAAAGCTAGTTGAGGAGCCATTGGCCGACGGCGGAGACGACATGGATAAGGAATGGAAAGTCATCGCTGGAGCTCTGACCTAGGCAGTGAGGATATATGTCCCTGCAGAAGAATCCCTGCGCAGCAAAGTGATAAGTCTTATTGATGATAATTCCGAATCCGGGCACATTGAAGCCCTTAAAACTGCTGAACTAGTGCCCAGAGACATTTGCTGGCCTGCAATGGACGCGTACATCCGACGCTATGTGAGCAGGTATGAAGTATACCACCGAGTCAAGGCCCCCCACGATGCCCGCCACGGAGTCAACATGCCGCTGGAACGACCATTTCAACCATGGAATGGAGTCACCATGGATTTCGTCACCGACTTGCCTGAGTCAACATCATCGGAGTATCCGGGCATCCTTGTCATCGTCGATCAGCTCACCAAGATGGCAATCTACCTCCTGTGCTGCAAAGATCTCGATTCACTGGAACTTGCCAGGCTCTTCTTGAAAATGTTATTTGCAAACATAGCATACCCGACAACATCATCACTGATCACGGCACTCAATTCCCAAGTCGATTCTGGACAAGAGTCTGGTCTCACTTAAGTATTGACCACCGGCTCTCGACTTCCTTCCACCCTCAGACTGATGGCCCGACGGTGCACAAGAACCAGACGATGCAGCAGTACCTGCGAGCAATTTGCAACTATGAGCAGGATATCTGGGTCGAACTCTTACCCTTGGCCGAATTCGTATACAACAACCCCATGCATGCTTCGATGCGGATGACTCCGTTCTGGGGCAACTATGACTACCACCCGACCATGCAGTTCAAGGTACCGAAACAAGTGCACTTAAAGTCAGATGTGCAAGCCGACTCCATGGCTGCCGGATTGGTGGAAACTCATCGAATTCTCCGAGAGAACCTACTGCATGCCCAAACCCGCCAGATCGAGTATGCCCGAGCGAAGGACCTGACGTTCGAGGCTGGCGATAAGGTCTGGCTCTCAGTTCGGAACATAACGATGACTAGACCCTCCATGAAACTGGATTATAAAAGGGATGGGCCATATATGGTCAGTACAATCAATAAGAATGCTTATACACTAGACTTGCCAAGTACGATGCGCATTCACCACATCTTGCAGGTCTCGCTGCTTGACAAATACTCGCCTCGTGCTATCGGGCAGCCGCCATCAGAACCGCAGCCGATGAGAGTCGATGATTCAGACGATTGGGAGGTCGAGAGAATCATTGACTCCAAGACACGCTACCGATGACTCCACTACTTGGTTCAATGGGCAGGCTATAATTACATCTGAACCAGCTGGGAACCCGCGGAAAACCTTGAAAATACACCAGAACCAGTCGTAACATTCCATAAGGAACATCCCTCAAAGCCACCACTTTAAGGATTACCGGAGTCGGAATTTGGAGGGGTGGAATGGGCCACATTGGAAGGTTTTTTTATGTTTCATTTCTTTTCTTTTCTTCTCTTCTCTTATTGGATCTCGGCCCGGTACCAATTGTGTTGGCATGGGTTCTTATACCTACCACTGGAGGTGGAGTTTCCCCGTGCACTGGATCCACCGAAAGGTCACCATTGAGCGGTACCAATTGGTTGCCGGATTTATAAGGCCGTACCAGGGCGTACGAGTCTGGATCTTAATTCTTTCCTTCTCTTTTAATGTACGAGTATGGCAGCCCATTGGGTCTGCAGCTAGGGAGGGGGATGATGTAATGGCGGTCGTCGAGTGATGGCCGCCAGCCGAGGGCCGGGTAACTGCCCAGCATATAGTCACTTCGCAGGAGTGCAATTGAACTCCAGCGCTAATCTTACATATCACTCCACGCCAAATAGTCACATATTCTCATCTGCAACCGTATCTATTCTATTTGACATCTCTGGCCGTACGGAGCCCTACTAGCATGTACTCGTCCTTACAGTAAATGAAATGGCTCAAACAAAACAGGTGGAAAATAAGACAAGGGCAAGGATCAAGGACAGAGAAGAACATACAGAAGGAAAGGAAAAGGCTCAGATGAAAGGTGAGGAAAATAATCATCCGGAAAAAGTTTTGGCCTACGTAGGTACCATATATACATACGTAATTGGCTTTTGCGTTAGGTACGTTGGGTGTGTTGGGAAGAAGAGTAGTGTTAGCAACGGTTCCGGGTTATCCGGCCGCGGTCCGGGTTGGGACCGGAACCGAACCGAAACCCGCCGGGTTTTGGCGGGTTTCACTTGCGGCAGAGCCTCATTTTTCATCTGCCCCAATAATGCCATATTTTCTGCTCCAATTAAGTATTTGAGTTCTGATTGGATCGCGACATGTTATATATGTAGATTATGCAGTTTTTGACGCTTTTTCACCTCCCGGTCTCCAATATGCAATACAATTAATATTCGTTGAGTTGCTGCGAAAAACAGTCGATTTTGACCGCATTTTGGGCTGTATTTCACAGCGACTCAACGAATACTAATTGAATCGCAAATCGGAGAACAGGAGGTGAAAGAGCGTCAACAACTGCATAATCTACGTATATAACATGTCGCGATCCAATCAGAACTCAAATACTCAATTGGAGCGATAGTTTTAGAGAAGAAACCCGCCAAAACCAGGTTGGAACCGCTTGTGATTGGGTGGTTCGGTTCCTTGGCGGTTCCAGAACCGAACCGTTTGCCTCGGTTCCGGGTTTGGAACCGGAGATTAGTGCCAGTTCGGGTCTAGTACGGATCCGGATCCGGATCCGAACCGAACCCGTAATTTAGAACTGTTGCTAACACTAGACCGTGTGGGAGCGATATGAAACAACAAATGTGTATATAGAATAATAGAAACTATTTAAGCCAAATATATTCAATGATTGTGATGAAAAAAGTAATAACTCTGTGCAGTGCAAAACCGCGGCCAATATGGAAAATTGTTGTGACTGCTAGGTGCGCAGATAGGGAGTGCGCTGATGGTTGCTACCTACGCATGGGCCCAGTTACGTTGGGTGGGTTGGGTCAGTTGGGAGCGTATGTAGGCACCCAACACAATTAGGTTGTTTTCCGGATGATGCAAGGGCCAGGATGAAAAACAGCGAAGCAGAAATATAAGCATATGACATGACCTAACAGACAGAAACAGAGAATAATGCAGGGACAAAGAAAATGGAAGAGGAATAGAGGATGGCGAAAACAGTACATACAAAAGAGAAGGAGGACATATGAGAGACCGAGAAACACACTGAGTGAGGATGGCAATATATTCCAAATACAAATTGGTGTTGAATTCTCCATGAGGCCCACAATACGCTCGCGCCGAGACATTTTGGTGCAGACCGAAAGATATTCCTAGAAGAATGTGTGGCTTGACACCCAGCAATATATGGCAGACTAAGATGTATGCCATTGAACCAACCACCACATCATGAAACCAATAGGCCTGCTCCAACCACTTCCTATCCCCTAGATCGTAACTTTCGATTACCAGACCATTTGGGCTATGGCCACCAACTCCCCCAGTCCCAAAGCCGCTGTGACACATCCAAATTATAGAATATTGATCTGAGACTTTTATATCTATTTATTGGTAATATATCGGTATTCAGGCAAGTTCTAGGGCATCCTACTTCCCCTCTGGCGGTCCAGCAAAACTGGCAGTGCTATTTCAGGGTGCATTCGATGTTGCAAGTCGATTGTGTTTCTTTGTGATGATCGATTGTATCTATCGCAGCCTACTACAAGGCCATATGTACAGTTTCCCATGTGTGTATCCGTACCAGCTCTTCTATCTTTATCGTGCTAAGCCACGTAAGTCCGTATTCGAAAGTCTTAGTACCACCGAGGTTTCGGCCAAGTTCCATCAGCCCGTCAGCCCGTCAACCCGTATTCTCCCATCAGCTCGTATCAGTCGTAAGCAGGCTGAGGCTGATGTTCTAAGTATCCAGGCAACAGATTGCTGGTGTCCGCTTGTCGATTACTGTCGTGGTTGTTGACTTATTTGGCCGTTTTTGTTTTCGCCACGACTTCTGTCCGTAATATGAGTTACAAATTTGTTCGGCGATGGTGAAGTCAAGGACCGTTGATCGAGACTTGTGTCAGTGTCAGAGTTCCGAGACTACATGTTATTGCCCCACACTAATATGCCTTTTTAGGCTAGCTTATCGTGGACAACACACCTCGGCGCCGCAAACAGCTGCGAATATCGCTACGATTACCTGCATAATCTCTCCAACCGCTCGATTGAGTGCAGAAGTACTACATGACCATAAAAATCGTTCGGCTAGGACCTTCCCTCCTGGCATTCTCCAATCGATGGTTATCAAACGCTAAACCAACTACATTAATGGATGCATGCCTTTGACTCTTGATGTACGAAAGATCCAGCTCTAAAGATATCAAAGAGAAACTTTTACCTCCATTCGGTGGCACCTGGATAAATATCGATCCACAAGCTCAATCCACTTCCGCCGCCCACAAATAGGGCAGCCGGATGTTTCTACATTGTAGAGTACTTGTCCTGTCATCAATTCTTCCATGTCAGCAATATCATCACCAACAGCACCAGTATGCCATCTCCCAATTAGAATATTCCGCACCCATCCACCGCCCCTAAATAGACATTCTATTCTTTCGCCCATAACTGGTCCATTCCATCACGGCAGTTCAATCGCCCTTCCAGCACCTCCACGTCGTTGGCCACCATCCCACGAAACCACAGAGTCGCTGTTTAAATTGATTCTTGCTTCTGTCGTGCCAAACGCCGCTATTGCGCTTCGTGAACTTCTGTGAGTTTTTAGTCGTCCGTTCATTTGTTGATCGTTCGTTGTTCATCGAGGTAAATCCGAATGTAGATAAATCTCCCACGTAAATGGTGTTCACAGGCTTGTATGCTCAGACGTATCGTTTTCTTGTCGAGAGTGAAATTTCAATCTTTTTGTTATTGGATTTCCTTGCGACAGGATTATCTTCTGTTTTTATGGTTAGGTTCGATTCCTCACTTGCGTAATCGTTGCAGGTTTTTATTGGCTAATGTTCATTGATTTTGATTGTGGTGGGACTGGGCGTTGTTGCAACTTGTCGCAATGCATTGGGCACAGTGATTCATTGATGATATCAGATTCTGGCTGTCAAGTGGGCAGTTTAGATTCAGACCATACTTCATTCGCCCTCCAACTGTATCGACACCTGTCGATATATGACAAATACGAAGATTATCAACTGGAATCCCATTCGTAGCCAAGGGAATGAATGCTATAGATAGATCTGTCACTAGCCCGTTTAAATGAGATTTAAAAAACTCTAATTTGAAGTAGTCATGTTCCGAGTTTGTATGACTTTTGAGCGTGACAGTTTTATCAATATTTGACAGCTGAATCCACAACCAAATCTCTTCGGACAGAACATTCGTGGTGGGTAACATATAAACCTTGTCGCTCGATACACTTCTTGCTGCTGTTTCATGCAACCCCACGTAGCAATCTACGAAATTGCACAATAGATTCGCTGAACTGCATATGTAACTCTAACTGGTCGAAACTCTGTTCAATAATAGAACTGCCAATTAGATGTGAAGTGGGTATCTCGTGGCCTGCTTCAATTGGTTCGGTTGCGAGTTCGCGCGCCAGTGAAGTGAATCATGTGAGGCTGTGCATTTGAACACGAACGGATCGATTCAGACATTCAATTATTTATATTAATCAATCTCCTTACTATTGCTTGCACATATTCCATACTCATCGAGTTCTTGATTTAGTCAACTATTACTCAGTTACTGCGCTGCTCGTCATCTCTACTTATACAAATTTTACTATTTAAATCGTATAATCGAAGATCGTTAATATGTTTGAACGTCTGCGATACCTTGCGCGGCCCTCGAAGCGGGGAAGGGCAATACCTGTTCTACCAATGCAGACATCCGCCTCTCTACTTGGGACGTCAGAGACCCTACCTTCAAACACCCACTTGATATCCGCGGCAGTTGAGTTACCAGCGGGTATACCTCTAAGCTCATATTCAAGACTCCAGGCGGCAGAGATGCCACTGACCACACCTCCAACCTTTCAATTGAACACTGAGGCTCGAATGACCCCGATTGCCGAAAGAAACGATGACGGAATCCTCATCGGAGTTATGGGTGTCACTGGGTGCGGAAAAAGTTACTTCTGTCGTGTTACAACCGGGGATGATACGATCCAGGTTTCTAATGGACTTGACTCCTGTATGTGTCTAGGCAAAGGGTCTTCCAGAGTTGTCAGCTGACTAATTTCAGGCACCAAACACGCTCAAAAGCATCACTTTGAGTTAGACGGAAAGATTGTCACGCTTGTGGACACACCAGGCTTCGATGATTCCAACCATGGGGACGGTTACGTACTAAGAAATATTGCAGACATGCTTCGGGAGTGCTATCAGGGGGGGGGCAAAAAATTCTCCGCTATAATTTACCTGCATAGGATATCGGACATTAGGATGGGAGGAGCAGCACGAAAAAATCTCCGCTTATTTCGAGAGCTCTGTGGATGTGATTCTGGTTCCTTGGAAAATGTTTTACTAGCTACCAATCGATGGGACCTGGTGACGGAAAGCGATGGTAGACAGAGGGAGGAGAGACTTCAAAGCCACCCCGATTGCTGGAAGAGCCTGATGGATAGCGGTTCGACTGTCGTACGCTTCGATGGTACCCGCCAGTCGGCCCTAACATTAATCAGATCGGTAATACGAAATACCCCTCAGCCGCTGCAAATCCAAATGGAGATGGTTGACCAACACAAATGTGTCAATGATACAGCTGCTGGGCGGTTTGTTAATGAGGAAATTGAGAAACTTCGTCAATATCATGAGAAAGAGTTGGCAGAACTTAGGGCTGAAATGGAGCAAGTGAAGGAGGAAGATGAAGAGAGGAGGCGTCTCCTCAAGGAGGATTATGATCGTGCAAAGGATGATATCTGCAAATTGCGGCAACAGCAGGAGGTTTTGAAGGCGGATAACGAGGAAGCGTTGAGAGTGGAGCGTAAACTGAGGAAGGAGGTTGAGGAACGAATGAAACAGGATATGGTACAGTTAAAGGCAGAGATGGAAGCAAGTGCACAAGCGGAGATGGTACAGTTCGAAGCAAAGGCGGCCGAACAGCTGAAGCTAGCGATAGAGATGTCGAGGGTGAAAGCGGAGAAGGAATTGAGAGAGGCGGTTAATGAAGAGTCACGGCAAAGGATCAAACAGTCAAGGGAAGAAACAGAGCAATGTCTACGAGCGGAAGCTGATGAACGTATGAAACTTGAGAGAGAGCGGCTAGAGAAGAAGATGGAACGACTGCTTAAAGAGACGGAGCAACGGCTGCGAGATGAACACGACCTCAAGGATGCAGGATACGAACCCGTCGATGGCGAAAACAGCGCAACAAAAGCACTCGTCAGCGCTGTTCTGAAAAAGTACGAGCTGCGCATCATCCTCTTATTGCTCGCAAAAGGTGGCAATCCAGTCTCCTGCATCCATATGCACACTGAACCCCGTGTTGCCATACACATGGCGGCATGGGTGGGATATGTCGATGCCATAAAAATCTTCATCCAGCATGGTGCCGATCCTAATGCACAAGACGAGGATGGAGTACCGCCTCTGGCATATGCGACGACTGAGTCAGCGGCTCGAATGCTACTTGCAAACGGTGCAAATCCGAATATGACAGATACACATGGAGCGGTTCCGTTGCACTACATATCATTCCGGCCCGGGTACCATATAGCAGTGGCACAGGTGTTGCTCGAACACGGTGCCAGCATTGATTTTAAAGACGATGAAGGCAATACACCATTGATGTCGGCTGCATGCTGGGGTTTTGAGGCGGCTGTAGGCGTGTTACTTGCAAATGGTGCTAAGCCTGATACTAAGAATGAATACGGCTATACCGCACTAAGTCTGGCAACTATACCGTGCCATGAAGCGATAGTACGCATGTTATTAGCAAGTCATAACCATCTTTGGAACAACGAATGCAATGACTCGCTGCTGGAGGCTGCCTTAAATGGTCATGAGGCGATAGTGCGCATGTTACTCGTGAGCGGTGCCAGTATTAATTATACGGACATACATGGCAATACCGCACTGATTCTTTCCGCCTTCAATGGATATGAGGGAATAGTGCGCACGTTGCTCCTCAGAGGCGCCAGTATTAATCATGTTGACATTACGGGCAATACCGCACTGATTTGGGCCGCCGACAATGGATATGAGGGGATAGTACACAAGTTACTCGTGAATGGGGCCGATCCCAATATCGTTAACCGAACGGGCTATAGCGCATTGATTGTGGCGACTGACCAAGGTCACGAAGCAGTTGTGCACCTTTTACTCCAGTATCACGCCAATGTTAACATCGTTTCAAACACTGGGCACAGTGCGAAGAGCCACGCAGAAAGGGCAGGGCACACGTCAATAGTGAAGCTGCTGAGTCAGCACGCAGTAACTTAAAACGTGTCTTCCTGAGGTTACAAAAGGGTATCTGGAAGGTTGGGGTCCCATCAAGAGTTTAGTTACGGTTCTAGGGAGGTTTCTCTATTATTATTACGTTTGTTCTACGGAGGTCTTGGAAGAAGTATGCTATTTGGGAAACATCAGGGGTTAAAATGAAAAATTGATTGTCTGCGGTTCAATAGAACTTAACTATGAAAAATATATCCTACTTTATTCACGGAGTATGATACTGCGCGGAATCCCTCGGAGTGGTCCTTCACTGAGCGTGAACCGACCGGCATACAAAAGTCCTAATTACACAATAAAAATTAAGAATTACTGTTCTCGTCCAGTTGCGGAGGCGGTTCCTCCGCCGAGAGACCGGTCCATTCAAGGAGTCCCACCCTCCGTGATTAGACTGGTTCATACGCGGAGTGAACGCAATTCGTGAATGCTCGGCACGTATATATATGCACAGACATATGCGCACTCAGCTGGTTCTGCATGATTTTTATCACACAAAAAGTATGGACCACCTTGCAGCGTCTATTAAACACCAAATTCAGATGTTGAAG